>JBBPLU010000238.1:0-31862 GCA_038089935.1 Boletellus emodensis | reverse complement strand
ATGGAAGGAACATCGCCCCCGGATTTCTCGTACTCTGCGATAGCTTCGTGAGCGGCGGAGTTGATGACCTTCAGGAGAGTTTCCAATTTAGCCTTGTTGTTCGACATCGCACTAGAGTTGGGAGTGATGACCAAAGAAATTGGGGACACTTGGCACGCGCCAGAGGCTTTTTATACTCCAGAATGGCCTCACCGAGTGAGCCCGAGAAAGGAGAAATCTAAATGGACAAGCACTGCTTAGACCAAAGTATTTCCAAACTCGGAACGGTCAGCCGATGCTTAATGGTAGCCGATGGCGGTCAGGAGTGATACTTGGCCATGATTAGTATGCACGGGGAGATACAGATTCGTGGCTCAGAATTCCTTGTTTCCACTTACCAAGCATAAACCACTGTCAACGTTGACGACAACCGCGACATATGCAATAGCGTTGTTTCGTATCGTAGGCACTGATCGGGAAGGAAAAGGTGGGCTTTGGCCTATTTTCATATGTTCCGAGACAAGCGAGGAATGTTACGAATATACCGTATATAGCTTAATGCACAAAGTCTGCCTGCTTGCTGGGAGGTGTAAGCTACGAGGCAAGTGAAGACTTATTTCATTTCAGCTGCTTTGCAGACTGCGGCATGTTCGTCTTGGGGAGCGGCCTGCGTCGGCGCCGCGAGAACTTATTCTCCTGCAAGTTGCAATGTCCCGAACGTGTTCAAACTTTGATCGTTCCATGGACCAGGGTCGCTGACTCTATTGAAAGTCTATTCTCATGGCGGCATCGTACGGTCCTTCGCCAAGGCAGTACTAGCCAAGGCATTTGGACCTGGGCTGGTCAGTGGTCCTGACAGGTCCTGACTATCGGCTACCAATCTACCATTAGGTATTGGCTGACCATTCCAGTGATAGTAGGCCGCCAGGCTGTCACCTGTGTTGCCAAGCTTCCGACTGAATCGCTTCTTCACGTCCGTTGCCATATGCAAGCAGTGGGTGTTGTTGTTATCTCTGAGGGCATGCGTGATTGACCAAACCTGGATCCAATAGGTTTGTTATTCACGTGGCCTGTGATTAAATGAAGGCAAGATACCGAGTGGCTTGGATCCGAGCGACACGGCCACGACGGTACATGCGGTCCATGATGCGTCTGACGGTCCGCTGTCCGTACTGGCCGTCGCATGGTCGTTTCAGGTGGTGTCGAATCGGTGTGTCACGACAGAAAGGAAAAAAAAGCGATGAGTCACTGATGAGTCACTGGTGCGGCATAGTAGGGTCTAGCAGGGCGAGGCCCTGGCACATCCAGTGTCACGGCGAGCTACTTCTGCCCGCAGGATCATGGAGGCAGGCAGGCGGCAGTACTCTGACACAGAGTCAGCCACGTGACCTTGTCCGGGGTTTTTTTTGGATGATACAGTACGCGACAGAAATAAGGTCGGTCTTCATTCCGAAAGGCTTTCTCAGACGCTCGCCAGCAGGTATCAAAGCATTTCCAACGCAACAATCAGTAGGCAAATATAGCCCTGGGCTCTACGATCACATTCGCTTGTAAACATATCCCCAAGCCTCAAGCTGTCCCAAAGTCTCCCTCCGTCTGGGCTGTGTAGCAACGCTTACTATTATTGTTGACGCCTGGCGTTTGCTGCGGCCCAGTGCATATGCATAAGCGTTCACACGTCTCATTAATCTTGACGTGGCCGCCGCGACCTCTTAGAACGGCAACTTCCGTGTCTAATACAGGACAGTAAGTGGGATGGAGCGACCCCGTCACTGGCCGAGCTTTTGCAAAAAGGGGTGCTTGCGTTGTGCTCTGATAGGTATGTAGGAGATATGTGAAACGTTTAGATGCGGCCGCTGAAAGACTTTATTGACACTGTGCTCCAGGAGGCCATGGTATCTTCCCTTCTTATGGCAGGGCCTTATCCCCTGCGTTACGTTTGTGATGCAGTGGTGCCCGCCAGGTGCATTAATGTGGTGTCGCCCTGATGGCTGACGGTCAGGGACTAGCGTATCCAGACGTTTTCCGACGGGACTCTGTTTGGCCCAACGACATGCTGAATTGTTTTCGAGCCACCGCACGAGTGTCGCGATCGCATTGCAGTATCACCTTGGCTTACCGTGGAGGGAGTGCGCACTCCATCACCGCCTTCCCATCTGCACTGCGCACCCGCCATCCGTTCTAGCATGGCCGCCACGGATGATGGTCACACCTCCAGGACCCGATCCACGCGCCGCTTCACGATCCCGGTCCCGGGCTGCTCCGTCCGCGCTTTCGACGCAGCATGGGGAGAACACTGCCCCTCTGACGTTCCCCCGCAACCTCCACAGACCCACGAGCGTCGGCTTGTGCTGTTCCGTGCGAAGAAGGTCTTTCGGTACCGACAACCCCGTTGTACCTGACGTTCTGCCCACGCGCTCGGACGGCCCTTTGGAAGACTGGTGACGCGGTCCGCGTGCGCGACGTCGCGGATGACCGTGACGCAAGACCGCCAACTTGGCGACGTCAACCGTTCGCCGGCGACCAGCATACCTAAGATCGCGGTCCACCGTACCGTCATTGACAGACCAGATCTGTGCTTGGCGCCCGGATTTCTTTCTCGCGTGCCACGGACTTGGCGGAGTATTGATGCCCGTCACTGTTCCCGCCCTGGACCCGTTCGTTTGTTTGAATGCCGCAGAGGACGACGACTCGTACCTCACATGCAGTTCTTCCCCGCGATCCGTCGGGCGCAAGATGGCTTGGATGTCCTCTGCGTGGGCCTAGCAATACGTACGTCCTGCTCGCCCTTGCTTTGCAATCGACGTCCAGGCAGTGTCAGACAACACCGCTGAGACCATATCGAGCACGATGGCGTTGATGAGTCGTTGGCAGCAAGTCTACCTTGAACTAGCTCCTTGAAGTTGAAGTTGCGAGTCAACGGAGTAATATGTCCGCCATATGATACGTCTTGCGCAAAAGTTCGGCGGCCACTTGTCTTGCCCAGGTAAGATGGATATTAGTAACTATGTATCCACGTCCGAGCTCCAGTAGCTCAAGATAGAGAACGAGCTTTGTGAACAAAGCATGATATCGTTTTCCGAGAAGAAACCAACGTTTCCCAGGACCTTGACCGTGGTCAAGTTCATCAAAGGCGCGCTAGGCGCGCCCAAGGTCTGAGAGACAAACCACAATCCGAGATATCGAGGGTACTTCAGACTTACTCTCGGGCGGCGAGCGCGTTTCAGTGCATGTAAGTTGCGAGATATATAAACACATACGTGCCTAGTCTTACAAGAAAAGAAGAAATAGCATACGCTTCGTTTCCTGCTTTGCATGCCCCACCGACGTACGTACGTAGCCCTATCAAATTTATAAACAAGATGCCAAAGAAAAAAAAAGGCAAACGAACAAAAGCGTTCGAGGATGTATAAAAAAAACTCCGCATGGAGAAAAACGAAATGCCGGATGAGAAAACATAGAGGTCCTCGGCGTGCTCAACACGCCGTCACGAATTCACACTCAGCTACTCCGTTGAGCGTGCGAGACCGCCTCGTGTTGACGTTGCCAAACGAGCTCTGCCCAGAGTGGATTCGGTGGTATGTGACCAACCAGAGCGCGAAGGACCTCAAGCCTGCACGACCAACGTCGGTGGGAAAGAGGACAAGACTGCAACGCACGACATACCATCTCGTCTTCTCCTCATCCGAATCAGCAAAGAACAAAATCTCCTGTTCGGAGGGAAACACGAGTCTAAAGGAACGCTCTACAGCGATCAACGAATCGTAATCGTCCCTATGTCGACCATGAGGACTCAGTGCGGCCGATCGTGCATCATGCGTGTCCTCTACGGTAATGGCTTTCTTCAGGTTGATCGTCGCCGTCGCCTTCTTCGTCACGTCGTTGAACGCAACGAGGTTGGCGCCCGTGACTCTAAACGTGCGTCGTCGCCAGGTCTGTAAACGATACAAATAAAATCCAATTCAAATGCGACGGCTCATGGTGCTCACCGTGCAATCACCACCATTCTGCGTCAGCGTGCCCTCAAAGTACGTGACTTTATGCCATGCGACATGACGAAGGCCACGCAGACATTCGTCCAAGCTCAGAGGTAGTTGATGGGACAAGATGCCTGGAAGGGAGGGTAACCGGAATAGCTGGAGAACGATCTCACCGACTTCTACCGTTGTAGCACCTCCAGACGCCTCGCATCGTTGACCGATCAGAGGGTATCTAATCTCTAGCAGACGGGTATCACATCGCGCTGCGACATCCTTGAAAGAGATAAAGGCTCTTGCAAGCGTACCGTCCTGTTTCAGATAACGAGCAAGGTTGTCTGGCAATTTATGCGGAGGCGCCGGGGGAGGAGGAGGAGGGGGAGTAGCGCGTACGACAGGTTTTTTCGGGGTTGATGAGAGAAAACCGAACATGCCACCCTTAGACTTCGGCGGTGGAGCCACCGGTTGAGGAGCCGGCGGAGGAGGGGGAGGGGGAGGGACAAGTGCTTTAAACTGTGCAACAATGTGAGGATCGCGTCGAATCTTCAATGTTAGCGTGAACTCAAGCTTATTGTGCTCAATCCTATATACGGAGCACTTGAGTCAGTAAACAAGGAAAGCAAGCATTCACTCACAGCTCAAACTCCTGGTCAATGCGTGTGTCAGAAGACAACCGTGCTTCCGGCGTCGTGACAAAGTGGATGCCATTGTTCAACGTGCAACTGAGTGCCGTAGCCTGCTGTGGTACGGGTACCTTTAGTCCTTTCACGCCAAGTACTGGAGAACGGAAATCAGCGAATGCAGTGGGAAAGATCGACAGATACTTGCCTCTAACAAAGACTTTACCGTGTGCCTTTCCTGGCTTCTCTTGTGACCGGTACTCCCTAATTTGCTTGGCATACTCGTTCTGCGCCCGTTAGCGTATCCCCAGGCAAGAATACAAACGTTAAACATACCATGTCAGAGGGGCGTCTAACGGCCTTCCAAGCTTTACCGCCATTTACATCGCCGGCAAACGACGTATGCGAGACCTGCTCTGCATCTGCGGAGGCAAAAATAGCCTCATGTTCGCGGACTCGGTACTTCTGTCATTCAGAACAACCCGATGAGATCGTCTGCCATATCCGCCGAAAACGACTTACGCCCGGGCGGTGCTCAGGATCGAGCCTTCGCAACTCCTTCGATATGCTATCGGCCAAAAACTCTTCCTCAGTGTCAGAAATTCCAATGTCAAGAAGTATATCACTCTTCGTCAACGGACCAGCGTCGCCAGTGCTGCGACTTCGCCTTCGGCTGGGACGACCGGTACTCGGGGGCACCGACGTTGGGCGGGGAGGGGTATAGTAGCCCATCGACTCCTCTTCGTCCCTTCGCCGTGCTTGCCTTCGTTTCTGCAGAATCAGCTCCTCTCTTTTCTTAATCGCATCTTTGATCGGAGAAGGAGGCGTGGGCGCGGGTGCCTCATCCACCGGGCTCCTAAACGAAGGTCCCGTATAGACAACCGAGTCCGTCACGGTGCGCTGCATCGGTAGCGGACCGATTCTACCGGGTTGTACAATGGGCGCGCTACGGAAATCATCCATCGAAATATCCATGTCAGTCTCCGTCTGCATGCTGTCGTCCCCAATGTTGCTGCTTGTGTTTGCACTGAGCTGACTGGCTTTGAGACCGTCCGTCATCAGCTCAAGGCGAGCCTGCGAGCGTCCGTTTTGCCTCTTGGCACTTGACCCAGCACTGCCCTTGACATCATCCATGAGTCGGTCGAGGGCAGACCGCATCTCCCCAAGCTGGATCGAACTCATTGAGTCACGCAATCCGATCCCTAGACCTCCGCTGAGGTCGAAGCTGCTCTCGAGCATACCGAAGCTCGACTGTGGACGCGCAGGTACAGGTCGAGGTTGGACTGGCTCCGGCACGGACGCCTCGACAGGTGACGAATCTTCGCCCTCGGCGGTAGGTGAGACCTCGTCATCCATATCATCCTCTTCTTCGCGCTTGACGCTTGCCTCCCCACTGGCATTGACAGTCGCGGAATCCATCGTACGTTTCTCAGCGGTCTGGATGGTCGCAAATTCGGCGCTCATATCGGTATTGCCCGAAGCCATATCCAGACGTGCCTCGCTCTCCTTGTTTGATCCTCCGACGTCTGGGGCCGCAGTGCCCTGCTGACCAAGGTTCTTGTCATCCTTGTTCTCAGCGGCAGGTAGCTCCGCGGGGGGTGCGGGAGAACCGGGGGCAGGGGATCCCAACGGACTTTCCATACTCCTTTTCCGCATCAGCCTCATCTGAACATCCTCCCTGCTGATTCTTGCTCTTGGGGCGCGGTCGCTTTGCAATTCTTGCGCACTGGCAATCTCGCGCAAGGGAGACCCTGCATGCACAGATGGCGACGCAGACCTGAGGGCCGGCGAAGCAGACAGTCTAGAGGAAAGATTGAGTGGAGAATCTGATCGTCGACGCATGTTAAAGCCCGTGGGGGAACCGGAGCTGCGCTGAAGTGTCACCACTGGCGGAGAGGCTGGACGTGACGGGAGGCTACTAGCGGGGGTGGGAATGGGTGAAGGGTGCGACTGAACTTGAAGGGGTGGACTCCCTGCCCTTGGTACAACTTGCTCGTCGACAAAGACGCTGGATGAACCAGACGTAGCGAATGAGAGGGGAGGAGTGTGACGGGGAGGAGTGCTCGTTGAGAACGAGGCATTGCGTGGCATGAGGTCGGACAGTCTAGGGACATCTTCTTGGCTGCCAGGCTGCGGCGGGTTGAAGACTTTTTGCAGCTCTGCTTCCAGGTCTAGATTGGACAATGACACTTCCGATTGGCCAATGGACAGGTTTGTGGGATCCAAAGGGTCTTCGATTGACGTGAAGGATAGCTCCCCGATTTGTTCCTTTGCCTTCGGGACAGAGAAAGGGTCGGCGTTGGGTAAGACTATGCCCTACATTGTCAGCGTCGAATCGTGGGAGCAGGGTCTATAAGCGCACCGCTGTGACCATTCTTGGGAGAGCTTTCGTCCGTGGGCGGTTGCAGCTCAAATCGCGGAATGAGGGAATCTCGATTAGAGTGCACGCTTCGCGCCGGTTTCTTTGCTGGGCTTGGTGACGGTGGCATCATATTGACGTCTACCTCAACTTCATCCTCTTGATGATCTTCGCGCGCGCGCTCAACATGCGTCGACCTCCCAAGCGGAATTTCTGACCCAGAAGAAATGTCCATCGAAGACTCTGCCGTTCGAGGAGTCGAAGGGAAATCTAGGGAGGTAGGCTCGGGATCGTGAAAGGGGAAGGCTGGAGAAGACATCGCAGGGGATGATATACTGGCTCGCCGCCGTGCGCGTTCAGCGTGGTGGGAGCGGCCATACGGAACCCCATCTTCCGTTTCCATGTCTGCTGGCAGGGAGGGGTGGTGACTAGGAGTCGAGGGCAAGCCTAGCCCTTGCAGAGAAGCCGACTGCATCATGTTGTCAACAATGCCGGTAATACTCTGATCAGTATCATTGAGCTGAACGCTCTCATAGTTGTGGTGTTCGGCATCTTCGTCGGTGACGTTGTCGTGATCATGTGAATGATGGTTCTCTAATTCGTCATGGTGCTGGGGTTCACCAAAATCATCCTCGTCCGATGAAATGAAAGGGCGCTCTTCCTCTTCCTCGTCTCGATCAAACTCCAGGACATCGCAGCGCTCATCAAACGTGACTGTTTTCCGTCTCTGGCGTTTACCATCCGACAGAGCCTGGTCCGCGGCCCGGGGTCCATGAAGTCGTTTTGAAACGAGCGAGGAGCGTGAAGGAGTGACAGGACGGGAGGGGGGTGCAGAAGGAGGTGGTGACGGCGGGGCAAGAGCGGGAGTAAACGAGGCTTTGGGGGGCACGGGCGGTGGCTGCTCTTCTTCGGCTTCGGCACTAACGACTCGCTTGAACGGGCTTTTCGTGACGGGCTCCTTCTCGATGAGCCCTTGGTAAGCCTGAGACTGACGCCTTTCGCGCTTGAACGCCAAGGGTTTCTCACTCTCGGCCTGTTCATGCATGGAATCAGGGCGAGGCCGCTTTTCGCCGCTGACTCGGCGAGTGCCTTGCTGTGCGGAGGGGGTATCGCTGGGTGTAGATGTGGAGGGTCTGGAAGGAGTGGGAGTTTGGGTTTTAAATGGTGATTTCGACACAAGATTACTGTTTTTAACGTGTTTGTAACTGGATGAAGACCGTCGGGCGACAAGAGGAAAGGAGGGTTTCCCCTCGCGCTTTGCAATCCGAAGTGGGTTCGTCGCCGAACCCGATCCTGGCGAGGGTTTGACCCATCCTTTGGCTGAATCACGACGGATTGATGACTGAACTGGGTCGGGAGAATTTGAAAGCAGCCTATCCATCAGCGGGGACGCTACGGATGATCGCTTGGTGCTCATAACGAGCCCGAAGGGAAAGTGTTGGAAGGTGTCGCTGTCGTCGCTGTCGTGGGCTCCGTCGTCGCTGCCGTCGCGTACGTCGCTTGTGGTGAGAAGGAGGGGACGAGGACGACCGTGGGAAAGTCTGTTGAACGCGTCGACCACGTGATCGCAACCTGCCAAACATGAGCAAATCCCCGTTGTGGGTCCCTGTTTGCCAATTGCCAGCACCCCGAGTGGCTCCCTAGCTTCGCGGTGTCATATCTTTCCTACATGATCGCGTCCGAAACTGGTATTTACATGTGAGTCTTCATTCAGGTCTCTAATGGGTGTGTTCTATTCCAGATGGGAAATCATCAAAGGCGTTATACAGATACCAAAACGGTGATCTATAATTAGTGTGCTTATCTATTGTCCAATGTTCTACTGTTGTTATGAGCATTAATGGGGTAGTGGTAACCTGGGTCGTTGCCATCGACCCGCCGGGGGTTCGATTCCCCCTTAATGCAGCTGTATTTTTTTGGAGCGCCGTTGGAGAGGGGTCCAACTCTTAAGAGCGGCAAGTCTGCCATCAATCAAGTGGCTATCTAGCACATGGAGTCCCCTATGTCACACTCTCGAATGAAGCACCATGGTAGTAGTACAATACATCATTTGGCTGCAGATACCATCACAATCACACACCCAAGCTCGCCTTCAAATCGCGGATCGTATCGATAATACCCACACCCGCAGACTTGAGTTCATCCCATTCCTTTCCTTCCGTCGACACGCTGCGCACCGCTTCCCTCACCACCCACGTCCTCCATCCGCCCAACTTGGCCGCATCGATGGCAGACGCCTTGACGCAATAGTCCCCCGCCACGCCGACCACGTAAAGATCAGTGACACCCCTCCTCCGGAGCGACGGCTCGAGATCAGAGATCAACAAATCCCAGGGGTCTTTGAACGCAGAGTAACACTCCACGTCCGGGTCAGTTCCCTTCAAGATGATCGCATCAAACTGGTCCTCGTGTAAAGGTTCGACGAGCCGCGCGCCAGGCGTGTCCTGGACGCAGTGATCCGGCCACAATGTCTGCTCCAGACCCCGCTGAGGGATCGTGCTGACGTCTTGGCCTCTGGCCACCACAAGTCGTTCCGGCGGATAGATGGTGGTCTGGTCGAACACCGTCTTTCCCGCGTGAGAGGAGGCGAACGAGATGTGGCCGGCTGGATGCCAGTCCTTGGAGGCGTATCGGACGTCGAACGGGAGCTCGATGACTTCCTTCACTGGCTCAATAACCGACTGGCCGTCTGTGACAGCCAGGCTTCCGGTGATAAAGTCCACCTGCACATCCACGACGAGCAGCGCATTGACTCGACGCTGAGCCTTTGCCATGTCTATCTGGGACACGTCTTGTCAGATAGCGTCTTGGATTGTAAACATTATCGCACCTGTTCAATGCACTCGGCGTCTAGAGAATAGAAAGGGTGAAAGCGATGGTGCCTCCGAAAAGGACTGCTTTCGTTCCATTTATGAGTGACCCGGCGATCAGACCGCCGCCTGCGCGGCCAGTTGCTAAGTAAGCAAGCCCGGACCCGGCGGGTTCAATCTCCGCTCGAATGTGTAGTAGTGTGCTCAGACTCTTTGGCTGGAGTAACAAGCCTGAACACAACTGCATGCTTATTCCAACGGTACATTTCGCCGGTCCCCAGGCCGACATTCATATCAGTGCGTCTACAAGAAACAACATTAGCACAAGCGCACTCACCCATGGAAGAGAGCACATTGAACCCCCCCAAACTGCATCCCGGCAGCTGGGTGGAGTACCTCGTCCCCCAACGCCGCGTGGCGCGCAAACAGCAAACTCCGAGTTGGTGTAGCGCTCCTGAATGATGCGCATCAGTAACCGAACTCCACCCCGGGGGGCGCCAAGTTTTAAGGGTAGTACATGTGTCGCATATTCATTCGATTAGTCGTTGCGATGTTGTTTGATTACCCCGACATCGCAATGTATGATGTCTCAGCGCCACCCTACATGAGGCTACATCACCCATTCACCGGCTCAACATGGTATAAATACCAAAGATCTCGTGGCACATAACCCGGATCTCGAGGGCTCATTCTCCGAGAAAAAAAAAGTTTTCCAATCGAAGCATGGAGAAGAAAAAGGTCACGATGAACTAATCAGCATTCAAGGATCCAAAACCAGGAGCACTCCAAATTGCTCAGCGACTGATGCAATGAGCCACCGAAGCAGCTTTGTCGACAGGCATACAAGCGTGCTACGTGCTATCAGCGACTTGATGCATGCAAACGTGCTAGTAGACCACCCACGTTGAAACGGTTCGCATGGTCACGTCCCTCCTCGAAACGTTGATCCATACAGTAATAACCGTGTCTAGAAGGCCACTTGTCAGCATATGCCGTGTCGACAGTGACCGGAATAAAACGTGCTTGCAGTCTGGTAGGGACGACCTGTCGCCTTGTCGAATGTCATACATCAAAACGTCAACCAGATACATTCGAAGACTTGGATAGGAACATTACCATGCATCCTACGCTTTTTCCACCGGAAAGTTGTCTCTGTGAGAAAATCTTGAATACAGTTTATACAGACCCAGTCTTGTTTCGTCCAGTCTTGAAAAGGTTCGCCCTTGTACGCAAATAGTTCGTGAAGGAACGTATCATAATTGGATTCATGGAGTACGTTAAAGAGTGGGCGCTCGACTCGGTTGGATGATAGGTTGAAAAATATCCTAGAGGGTGGGTCCAGGTCTCCTCGCAGGCGTCCCCAGTCTAAAAGGTGTATGAGGCCCACGACTCAATACGAGCAAGACAACCTACTTGTCTCGTTGTACAACCACGGAGCGGATCGTGGGCCTCCGGGAGCTCTCGGCTCGTACTCCGCTTTACCATTTTCGCCACATACGCGACCTGATGATGGTAAGTATACGGGACTGCAGCGTTGGTCAGACTGACATGTATCGTTCACCCCGCACGCTTCATCCAAAATTGATCCTACGAATCCTATTCGTTCATAGACATTGCGTTGTGAGAGAATGCCTTGGGCAGCGGGGAGAAGAAATTTGGCGAAGATCTCATCGTCCTTCAGGTAACCGATCGGGAGCGGGTCAGAGCTTTGCTCCTCGAAGCATCGCAAAACGAGGTGGGGACCCGCAAATAGATACAGCGCATCGAAGTCGTCTGTTGACGTGACGGACGGTTTGGTCAGCACAGCTGAAGACAGGGATGCTTCGTTTTTATAGACTGACAGACTTGGAGGGATCTTGTGTGCTTGCGTTCAGCATTAATCGCCCAGCCACCTAGCCACCGTAAGAACCTGGCCACCATGCATATATGAACGAGTTCTTGAGACGTGAACTTGGAAAGGGAAGCTTCTTGGGTCTCACAACTCGCACCCTCTGCGTGCTCTCCGTGAGCGGCACTCCCGTACCCGTATAGGGTCGACATGATCCACACTCGATACATCGCGCGACGAAAGCGCGACGATTCAATGGACGACAGCCGGCTCGTTCTCGACGACCTGTCCTTGTGACTGCTCAAAAAGTGAATCACTCTCATCGATGAAGAAAGAGAGAGACGGATACCGACATCCAGCTGAATATGTCCTCCAGCGCAGATACGACGGAGGCATTCGATGTCATGATTCGTTCCTCCTCACGGGATGGCTTCCGGTCGAGCACATCGTTTTCGTCTATCTCTACAATGTCCTTGCCAATGTTTCTCAACGCCTGATAGCGGGCGAGCTGCATGGCCGGGAGTACGGCGGGACCGACGGGCTCACAGAGTTGATGAATGTGGTTCGACATTGCTCTTCAACAACGGCGTCACGATCGCTTCCCAGGTGGAGAGATTCCTGTCGGGAGCCGGAGATCAGCCCGATTTATCAGTATGCGAGGGTGTCCGCTGCGAAGACTCACATCGTAGGAATCCTCAACATGATGGCACGTAAGAAAACTTGATATGCATGGGCACTTGGTTTGACACGTGAGCCTGCCAGCAGCACCGGAGCATCCGTTCAGCACTCCGAAGTCCCTCAAGTATTCAGATATTACCTCGCTGCCACTATTTGGTTTTTTGTTCGATTCATACAGAAATGTAGTCGAGCAGAAGCAAAGCAGTACATATATGATATACATGTGTTCAAAATAATTCAAATCGGAGTGTGCAGGTCGCATTTTCCATTGGCACGACCATCTCAAGCCTACATTTGAACCTCATTCCAGATTGCGACTGGGGTAGTGACCTTACGAAACATCGTCGTCCACGGGCATACAAGCATGCTACGTACACTCAAAACGTAGGCGCGCAAAAAAAGGAGGAAATAACTACTCACGTTGTAACGCGTCGCGTGGTCACGACCCGTCTCGCCACACTGATCCATGCAGCAGTAGCCGTGTCTGAAGATCGAGCTCACATCAGCATGACCACCCCCGAAAGAGGATGACGATGTACAGACTTGCAGTCTTGCGAGATCGACTCGCCAGCTTGTCCACACGTCAATCCCCGGGGACATGATCACAGCGAGACGAGGACGAGGACATCACCTTGCACCTGGCGCGCACGCCACCACCGAAACACTGTGGGAACGAAAAACGTTCGGAGACAAAGCCGGCAGATCCAGTCTTGTGGCGTCCAATCCTGGAAAGGTTCATCCTTGTACGTGAACAACTCATGGAACAAGCTCTCATAGTCAGCTTCCCGGAGCGTCTTTAAGAGTAGGGTCTCAACGACGTTGGACGTCAACACCAGAAACATGTCGGATTGGATTCCCAGGTTCCCTTTGAGGTAGCCCCAGTCTAATGGGCACATCAGCAGACAGCACACTGACGAACAAGGCGACCATACTCTTCTCGCTATACAAATTTGGAGTGCATTGTGTTCCGGGTGGGGTATACAAACTTCTCCCATTGTTGCCGCATGCACAACCTATTGATAGTAAGCACACGCGAAGAGCAACGTTGAGCGAGCTGACATGTCGAGTGAGCCCTACACACATCATCTAGAATCGACCCGACGAATGCGCATGGTATAGTGGTGTTGCGTTGCGAGAGAATCCTTTTGATCGCGGAGAGAAAGAAATTGTGGTAGAACCCATCACAGTTGTAGCGGTAAACAAACCAAAGGGGTCGACTACTTTTCTCTTCAAAGCAGCGCAGAATGGCGTGAGGACCCGCAAATAGATGCAAATCAGTGATGACTGTGAAAGAGAGACAAAAATTGGTGAATGCGACTACGACGATGTCTCTTCGCAGACTGACACTTATCATATTTTGGTGTCGTCAACTCGGAAATTGTCACCCAACGAATAATATCTTTGAGGAACCCGAATATCTTGTGTATTTGGATGAGCTCCTGAGGCGTTAGTTCAGAAAGGAAGGCTATCCGTGTTGCGGCGCTGGCATGCGTCGAGGTCGGTCTGCAGAGAGGACTCCCATACCCGAGTAGAGTCAACAAACTCCAAACACGGTACATTGCACGATGAAAGCGCCATGACTCGACAAACGACAGTCGACTCGTTCTCGATGATCTATCCTTGTGTCTGTCTGAAAGTGAATCGATCGTCGATGGAGAGAGAGTGGAAGACCGACATCCAGCTGAAGAGATCTTCGAGTGCAGATACGACAGAGGCGTTCGACGCCATGATGCGTTCTTCCTCGGGAGACGGTTTCTGGCTGATCACATAGTTTTCCGTCACTTCTACGATCTCCTCATCGACGTATCTCGATGCCTGATAGCGGGCGAGGAGCAATGCCTGGGGTATCGCAGGGCCGACAAGTTCAAGGAGTGGGTAAGGACGAGTTATCCCCGGAGGGCGAAGAAGGGCCATTCTTTCTTTGGCGCTGCGGTCACACTGAGTCGACTAGAAAACATTGTTCGCTGGTTAGATTTTGGTCTGCGTCCACTAGGACCAAACAGGTACAAGCCCGGCGGACGTTCGGCCCCATTAGCTATTCAGTAGCGGAGTATACAAGTACAACCTGTACTACAGGGGACGATACGCCCCACCTTCACCTGATGCTGAGCATCCTCGCTTTCACCCTGCGCCAGTGGCTGTAACACTCACGGTTGATCAGTGCTCTAGATCAGCTCGGAAGAATCCTGGATGCCCTTGTCGCATCCAGATAAGTTGCAGTGTAAGTGGACAACTTCACAATTTGTGGTCTGTATTGCCCGTTACGCTACGTGGTAGCAAGTAACATCTTGCCGGACTCCAACCTCGGGCGAGCGCCAACTAGTGCCCGCGCTCCGACCTAGAGCCGAGTTCAGATCGGACCGGTCATTGACCGTCTCCACACTGAGCTACCACGTTCGGCGCAACCGCCGCACACTCGAAATCAATGGCTGGGTGTCTTGCCGAACTGAGTGAAAGTAGAACACCACGCGCAAACTAGGAAGGATGCATATGGGATAACCCACGTGTTGTACAAGAGCAAGACTATGTCGAAGGAAAGGCCTGCGCTGCGACATGATTCGCCACTCCGAAGGCACCAAAAGAAAGGATATAGTACAGGATCGAACGGAAAGCACACCTGAAAGAAATAGGCTGAGTACACGAATGTGCATGTGAGAAGAGATGCTCACTGATCATTGAAAGAGGTCAAATTCCGATGTGCACAAACACGATCCGCTTCTCCAAGGACACGTCATTGACCGTGTCCAACACTGCCGTATTCAATGCCACCGCCGCATGCTGAAAATCAATTACCGGGCGTTTGAACATCTCGTTGTAGAACCGAGTGACCACCTGATGCGCGACAGAATCGTCCACCTTCCACAGCGTCCCAATCACCCCATTGAACCCCGCAAACTGCATCCCGGCCGCAAGATGGAGTACCTCGTCAGGAGTCGACTCGTCTCCCAACGCCGTATGGCACGCAGACAGGAACGCAAGCTCCGAGTCCGCGTAGCGCTCCTGAATGATGCGCATCAGAGTGAGCTTGCCATCCCACATGGCGAACCACGACTCGAACGGCCGCTCCGGGTGTTGCGCTCCATGGCAGGCAACGTGGACCCACCGGTAGTCCCGGAATGCCTCCACTGCGCCTTCGATTGTGGCCGCCTCGCCACTGACGATTTCGAATATCACGTGTGAGGGCATACCGGTCCTGTTCCGAATTCTGTCGATCTCGAGCCCCACCTGCGGGAGGTCACTCAAGCCCGTATCCGCACTCGGCTTCCCCTGACCGACAGCCGCAAACGAGATTGCGTTCGCTGTTCCGGATGCTTTGCGGGCCTCCCTCTGAGCCCGAGCACGGTCTCGAGAACGAATGAGAGCGGAGAGGGAAGGGGCATACGAGGAGACATAGATGTCCAACAGGCTCTTCTTCCCTTTCAGATACGGACCTGCCGCATGGAATGGGAGTACAGTAAACTTCGAGGTCGGACACCACCAGATCCGCGAGCCTCGGGGCAGCTTCAAGTCTTGGAGCACGGTAGCAATTGGTTCGACCACAGACGACCATAACTCGCGTAACATTCCTTTTACCCACGACTCTCTCTGATCCCCGTATGCATCCGGGTCTTTGGTGAGTTGAGATAGTTGTGAACAGAGTTGGACGATATCGTCAAGCGAACAAGGAAGGGAGACATGAATGGGTGGGCCAACGTGAAGCATAATGAGAGCGTTGCAATCGTATTTGCTCGCATTCACGATGATAACAGGTCCGTCTTCAGCCGCTCGTCGGAGGTTGTCAAAGCGTGGAGGTAAGAGGAATCGCGAGAACCCATCGAGTTGACGAATGCTGTCTACCGCCGACTGCCATTCTTCCTGCACCCGCCAGTACGGACCCACACCTTTCCCTTCTGCGTGTCTCCTAAGGTCCGCACTCAACTGTGTGAATTTCTTCCCGAGATCGTTTGCTCGGTTATCTTGGCCTTCCAACGAAGCTAAAGAAATGTCGAAACGTGCAAGTTGATTCCACAGGATTCCTCATCCCTGCTCTAGGAGCTCCACAGCCATCTGCAATTCACCATGTCTGATGGCACATGAGAATGCATTGTTGGCTACATCAGCCACCCTTGCTTGCATTGTCTCATGTCTTGAATCCAATGAAGGTGTGATGGAGGTGAAGTGATTCAGGGTATTCAGTGATGCCTGGTAGGCCTCCAGAACAGAGGAATGGTTGTGTTTTTTTAGCATTCTCTACCCAAGACTGGTTTGCCTTCCATAAATCCAGTGAGACTGTTGGACCACATTCCTTCAACAGCTTATAGGTATCAAATGCTTCATCCAGCGAAGCCCATGAAGATGAAGGAAGTGGCTGATCCACATATGTATACTTGCATTGAAAAAGAATTGCTGAAGCCAAGCAATTAATGATTGATGCAAACATATAATGCTGAGCTGAATAGCTGTCTAGTAACTTCTTTAGTGACTCAATTGCTTGGACCATATCTGAGTAGTTCTTGAGTCTGTAGTAACGTTTCTGTAATGATATGGCTAGATGTTGGACAGCCTGTCCATGTAGTGGATGACCTGATGGATACACTTCAAGACACTTCTTTTCAAGTTCTATTGTTCTATACAAGTCAGTAAGTCTGCCTTGTCTTTGATACCTTGCTTTCAAAGACACAGCAAGACTTCCAAGGGCTGTACCATGCCCTATATGACCCAGTGGAGTAAGATCAAGTCCTTTCTCTCCCATCTCAATTGCTTTATCCAAATCAGCCACATCTCCTTTGATAGAGTAACATTCCTGCAATGATAATGCAGCCTTACCAAGAGCCCTTCCATGATTTGGGTGTGCTAATGGACACAAATCTAGCCACCTCTCATCCATATCTATAAGTCTGTCTAGGTCTGCCTTGTTTTTCTGAATGTGGTAAAGTTTCCACAAGTCCATTGCAAGCCTTCCAATTGCACTACCATGCTCTGGATGTCCAGGTGGACAAAGATCAAGTCTAGCCTGCTTTTTCTCAATAGCTTTATAGAGGTCTGAAATATTACCACCATGAACATGACAGTCTGAGAAAGCACTTCCTAAAGCTTTCAGGATGTTTGTATGTTCCTGATAGCCAACAGAGCAGAAGTCTAGCCTTGCTAGATTGACCTCAATTAAAGTGGTCATGGCAGCCATATTCCTGATCTGCCCTCCAAAATGGGATAGCTTTGAAGAATATTTCCTCAGAGCTGACAAGCAGTCATGCCTATCAGATATAGTCTACAGCACACCTCAGTCATGTATAAAATAACTACAATATAGATCCTACCATTATTTCACAGGCCTTGCAAGCCATGGATAAAGTTGCAGAACCACCATGTGGTAGTCCAGATACATGGCCTGATACACATTCAGCACTTCATTCAAGATGGTAGAAGTAACACCTACACTGCCATCTATTCTTAGAGTGCAACAGACTAGCTACATCTGTAACCATCTCATGACCCAGAGGTTGTTTATCCCATTCAGGTGTGAGCTCCTCTGGAAGGGTCCATATGGCAACTCTAACAGAAGCAGATGGAGGTGCAGAGCTAGTATTGAAGGAAGGTGTCAGCAAATATGCTTTCAAAGTGAGGTAACACATATGTACAAAAGAAATGGATGATTCCATGTCACTTTCAGACGACGCCATGATAGTTTCCCAGAACACGTTATCTTGGATATGTCATCAACAGTGACAGTGACACAAATATCTTTTTGCGAAAGTCGCGACGAGAATTCCAAGCGTGCAACTATGTAAACGAGGTGAGCGGGCGTCAACATACTAGCCCATACCTGGAACATACCCGTGATTTGAAAGGTAACATCTTCAGGATCTTTCTGGCTCATTGGTAACACAACACAAACACAGTTGAGGAATGGAGATGAGATGGAAGATCAAGGAGACGATGACAGAGAGAGATGGAATAGAACTGTGGGCGATGAGTAAGAATTAGAACCCTGCGACCACAAAGGACGTAATGGACAAGGTAGTAATAGGACGTTGAGGTTTCGGCAGCAACGATGCAGGGTATGAAAATTCTGTAGTGGGAACCAGGTTCAGAGGGGACAACGAAATGGGGGGGGATCAGGATGAATTCTTTTAGCGTTACGAGGCCGAGGACGGGATGTAGGGGTTCAGTGGGCAAGTAGGTAATGAGACAAGGGGGGGCAGGCGCAGTACGACTGCAGTGGCGGAGATAAAAGCTGACTAAACAACAAAGATGGGCGAACGACCCTTCGATCTGAAAAGACCGAGTCTGATGGCGTAGGACGGGAATCAAGGATTTGACACGGGAGAGGCAAATAGGCAGGCAGGTAACGAGGATCGACCGGGTGGGAAAGTGTGAGGGACGGAGGGTTGGCTGAAATGGGACAACAGGAAAGACCAAAACAAGGCAGATAGAGCGCGACGGAAAGACGATCGGCAACGAGGGAAGAGCAGACAGAGCAGAGTGCCGGTACAAGATGGAGCGGAAAAGGAGAGCAAGCAAGAATCCGGCAATAGGCTAGACTTGACTGGACCACGAACGGACACGAGACCAGGCAACAATGAAGGGATAAGCGGGCAAAGGCGAAACTAATAAGAGAGAGATTGTGGACGAGATGAATGCGAGATGGGGATATTATATTTAGCTTACAGGAAGCGAGTCCAGGGTACTGCAGAGACAACGACAAACAAAGATCGGAGGCGAGCAACGGAAGAGGCGGGCAAGAGCGGTATGAGAAGTGAGAGTGTTGAGATGAAACTAGGGCAGGAAACCTAGCGAGTGAGGGACCGATGCTTAACCGGACGAATGCAACTCACGGGAGGCAGATCAGATTACGAAAATGTTGAAAATAGGCACAAGGAGATGCTTCAGAACAGCGTATGAAGACGGGCAAAGCGGCGTGACGATTACAAGATTAGGGTGTAGGGTTCAAGGGAGGAGGCGATCACAAGAAAGGCTTGGATAGTGGTGGCCCGATAGTAGTGAAATTGAGGATGTTGGCGAGAGAGGACAAGACGAAACTAAGACAAGAGGCCGAGACAAAGATACACCTGAGGGCGGTGGATGAGAGGGGGCGAAATACTTGAAAAGAGATGTTTTCGACGCGGATTTGATCAAGACTGGATGAGAGGACAAGTAGAATGATCAGATTAACAAAAACCAGAAGGCGACACTCACACAGCTTAGTAGAGGGCGGGCGAGGCGAAATGCCGGGGGTTGAGGCACTTCCGGTGGAGGCAGTAGTATGGCGCTTCAGGCAGAGCACAAAAAGAACTGAAAGCCAGGCAAATACGACGTTGCACAGACAAAGTTGCACTAGACAAGTACAAAGGCGAACTCGATGCACAGTACGGGGTGGAAATGGGATGGGATGGACAACGAGGCAGCACGGAACCAAGGCTATGGAAAGCCTAACTTCATCGTCCACGCCCCCATGCTAAACTGGTTCAGTCTGCGTCCGCGTCCACGTCTCCCATCCTCACCATTGTCGTCCACATGCTCGGAACACTCGTCGAAGACGGCAGCTACAAAACTGCGCTGGCACATGGCGATCTCCGAGTCATCCGCCTCGTTGCTGCTCTTGTGCGCGGGCCACTTGAGGGAACAGTACAAAGGCGTGGTTACGAGGCAATCGACTGATCCCTGCCCCCATCCTGTCGTCCTCGTCCTCGTCCTCGTCCTGTTCCTGCTGTTCCCTGCCCCTGTCGTCCACACTCCCTGTTACCTTCATGCATAGCCACTGGACAACCCGCAGGGATTGGGAAGGCGCAGTCATTACTTGTAGCGTACTGATCATCGTAAATAGAGTCTATTTTTGCCCCCTTTTTTTGTGTACGTGGGCCATATGATTTTCTTTTTGCTGGCGGCTGTGCTAGTAATAAGGCTTACAAATTGGGAATCATAGGTGTGGGGGCATTAGGTGCGTTGCGCCCACAACTAGCGCTCAGACTGTCGCCTCGTCACACCGCAAGTGTATCCTCCTTGTTGCGGTGGCACGATCTCTCCAGGTTCACTGTCAGTCCCGTCATCGCCACTGACTGCCCCCATGGAGTCAGATCGCATATCGCTTCTGCCGGACAACATATTCATAGCCGTGGAGGAAGGTTCCTCATACAACGGAAGCATCTACCTGCCGGAAATCGGTCTGAAGGATGCTGGGAGATAGCCCGGCCTAGATGGTTGGGTTGAAAGAAGAATGGCACGTCTTCTACTCTTTTTATTCACTGGTACAGCGCTGACGGACCATGGCCGTGGAATTCAGACGACGTATCGAAAGATACCGATGGTCGTGCAAAGAGCACTCGGGTATGCTCTCTTCTCAACGAGGTTGACGTCCCATGAACGAGCTGACACGACTCTGGTGGCTACCAGGCTCTCCCCGAAATATGATTCCCCTGCGAACGATAATCCCAACATTCCGACAGACTCTGGACTTGGTGCGGGTAGCGACGAGGTTAAGTTACTTTTAAATGCGCCGGCCTCGGCGCTCAAGATCCAGAACAAAAAGACCGAGGACAATGCTGCGCATGGAGAGGTTCAAGCTGGTCCTAGTTTCCAGGCGGAGCTACTTGGAGGCCAGGTATCGCCCTCGCCTTCAGACAGTTCGAAACTGCCAAGGAAGAAAAGCGAAAAGATCTTGCAGAGCATCGCACAAGGGGGTGATGGGGAACGTGCGGCCCAGCCAGATCCTAGTGTTCGGGAAAAGTCGCCACGATTGAAAGGAGGGCAGGCAGCGCTTCCGCCTCCAGAGAGTCCGAAACTGCCAAGGAAGAAGAACGTAAATATCTTGGAGAGCATCGCACAAGGGGGTGGTGGGGAACACGCAGCCCAGCCAGGTCCCATTTTTCGGGAAAGGTTGCCACGATTGAGAGGGCAAGCAGCGCTTCTGCCTCCAGAGAGTCCGAGACTGCCAAGGAAGAGAGGCGATAAGGCTTTGGAAGACACCATAAACGGGGAGAATGAGCCTGGCTCCAGCACTCAGAAGTCGCCAAGGTTGAAAGGAAGACAGACGACACTTCCGCCCCCAGATAGCCCGAAAATGCCGAGGAAGCGGTCATTGGGGTACGTTACGCACCAGGACATCGGCCAGGTGTCAGAGAACGACTCGGAGGAAGCGGCCATTCGCCATCCAGACACCGATCAGACAGAACTGCTAGTGGGGGAGAGCCAGTCTCAGCGGGCAGAAGCAGGCAAATTACCGAGGATAAAGAATGCGTAAGTCAATCCCCATCCGAACATCGATCAGTACTCAGTCACAGCCCAGTGGATTGGAGAGGCGTTGAAGAAGGGATCTGGAGGCCCGTCGGGATCGATGATTGTGCCTCAGGCTGGCAGTGACCATGGACGTCCAGTCCGCTTGTTCGTGTGCATACTTGGACTCCAACTGGAGTGGATTGCTTCTCGTTGTGTAACGTGTAACGCTCAGGGTTTTTGAAATTACAGCAAGTATACACACGTTCGGGGCATTGTCGAGATGCAGCTTCCGAGTTGGCTGGTGCGCGCTTCTGTGGTGTAACTTTTGCCGAACCAAATGACGACCCGGCGCGTGACAGGATCGTCAACCATTCATGACATCCTGGTCACCCTCTTGAACACCATGAATTGTATCCCTGCAGCGAGCCTGAGGTGAGCACTCGTACGGGCTTGACTCGCTCCTCGACACCGTATGGTATGCTCACGGGAACGTAAACCCCGAGTTCGTGTACCATCCCTGGATGATACGCATCAGGGTGAGCTTGGTACCGCCTACCAGTAGGGCAGACCACGATTTGAACAGCTTCTCCGGGTGTCCCGTACGGTGACAGGACCTATCGGTAGCCTCGAAATGCTTGCACGGTGCCTTCGATCGCAGCAGCGAGCACCTCCGAGTCGTCCGAACAGATAGGTACAATGTCTGGAAGAAAACGAGAAACAAAATAGTGCTGTACTGTCCATATGATACAGTCTGTCGAACGGTTAGTCCACTATCAATCACGTGGCGAAGTCGGTACTCTGCAGTACACGTGTTCACGGTTTTTCGTCCAGTACAAACGCCAGTTGGAAGTGTCAATTATTCCGCGCACACGTTCAGTATACATGTGTTCAAAATAACTGTGCGTTGCAAGCATAATACGGTGGTATACACTACGTGACAAGAGCCAGAACTATATCTCAAATCAGAGTGCGGGAGTCACGTTTTCCACTGGCACGACAATCTCAAGCCTACATTTGAACCTCATTCCAGACTGTGAATCTGATAATAAGCTTGCGAAACAGCGTTATCCACAGGCATACAAGCGTGCTGGGGGCGCTCGGAATTTAGGTGTGCCAAAAGAAAGAAAAGGGGAGGGAACAACCCACGTTGAAACAAGTCGCATGATTACGTCCCCCTTCGCGGCACTGATTCATACAGTAGTAACCGTGCCTGGCGGTCGAGCTCACATCAGTATGAACACTGTCGAAAGAGGGTGACGATGTACGGACTTGCAGTCTTTCGGGATCGACTCCCGAGCTTGTCCAAACGTCAATCCGGGTGTGATCAGAGAGACGAGGACGAGGAGATCACCTTGCACCTTGCGCGCACGCCACCACCTTAACACTGTCTGAACGAAAAACGGTCGGAGACAAAGCAGGCAGATCCAGTCTTGTGGTGCCCAATCCTGGAAAGGTTCATCCTTGTACGTGAACAACTCGTGGAGGAAGCTTTCATAATGAGCCTCATGGAGCGTCTTGAAGAGTGGCCTCTCAACGACATTGGACGTCAACGCAAAAAAATAGGTGGATTGGATTCCCAGGTTCCCTTTGAGGTAGCCCCAGTCTAACGGGCAAATGAGTAGACAGCACAACGATGACCAATGCGATCATACTCTTCTCGCTATACAAGTTTGAGGTGCACTGTGTTCCGGGTGGGGTGAGCAAGGGATTCCCATTCTTGCCGCACGCACGACCTGTTGATTGTAAGCACATGTGAAGGGCAACGTCGAACGGGCTGACACGTGTCATGAACCCCAAGCACATCATCTAGAATTGACCCGACGAATGCGCGTGGTATAGTGACATTGCTCTGCGAGAGAATGATTTCGACGATGGGCAGAAGAAAATCCTTGGATGGTCCACCATGGTCGTAAGCAAACAAAAGGGGTCGAGTGCTTTTTTCTTCAAAGCAGCGCAGAATGACGTGAGGACCTGCAAATAAATGCAAGCCAGGGATATCGACTGTTAAAGAGACACAAAAATTGGTTGATGCGACAACAACGATGTCTCTTCGCAGACTGACACTCAGCAAGATATCGTGTCGTCCTCATCTCGGAAACCGTCACCCAACGAACAATATCATCGAGGAACCCAAGGACCTTGTTTATTTGAATGAGATCCTGAGACGTTAGTTTGGAAAGGAACGTCTTTTGTGTCTCGGCGCTGGGATCCTTTGCGGGCAGTTTGCGGAGAGGGATCCCATACCCGAGTAGGGTCAACAAACTCCAAACACGGTACATTGCACGATGAAAGCGCCATGACTCGACAAACGACAGTCGACTAGTTCTCGATGATCTATCCTTGTGTCTATCTGAAAGTGAATCGATCGTCGATGGAGAAAGAGCGGAATACCGACATCCAGCTGAAGAGATCTTCGAGTGCAGATACGACAGAGGCGTTCGACGCCATGATACGTTCTTCCTCGGAAGATGGCTTCTGGTTGATCACATCGTTTTCGGTCACTTCTACGATCTCCTCGTCGGCGTATCTCGATGCCTGATAGCGGGCGAGGAGCAATGCCTGGGGTATCGCAGGGCCGACAAGTTCAAGGAGTGGGTAAGGACGAGTCGTCCCCGGAGGGTGAGGAAGGGCCATTCTTTCTTTGGCGCTGTCGTTAGTCAACTAGTCATCGGTCACACTGAGTCGACTACTAGTAGAAAACATTGTTCGCTGGTTAGATTTTGGTCCGCGTCCACTAGGACCAAACAGGTACAAGCTCGGCCAGCCATATATTAGCCATTCGGTAGCGTAGTACACAAGTACAACCTGTACTACAGGGGACGATAGATCTAGCCTAGATTGCCCCCCGCCCCACCTTCGCTTGATGCTGAGCATCCTCGCTTCCGCCCTGCGGCAGTGGCTGTAACCCTCACGGTTGATCAGTACTCTAGATCAGCTCGAGCGCCGCCTCGGACTGTCGAATGCTCTTTCAAAGAACGTTTGCGACGTACGAAGCATCCTGGATGCCCTTCAAGTTGTCGCATCCAGATGAGTTGCAGTGTAAGTGGACAACTCCACAATTTGTAGTCTATATTGCCCGTTACGCTACATGGTAGCGAGTAGCGTCTTGCCGGACTCCAACCCTAGGCAAGCGCCAACTAGTGCCCGCGCTCCAGCCTGGAAATCGGACCAGTCATTGGCCGTCTCCACACTGGCAGCTACCCCGTTCAGCGCATGCCTGGGTGTTTTGCCTGGTGATGGAAAAGTTCGGTTCCTTGGGCTCCCTCTCCGAACGCTGAACCTCGAATCAAACGCTGGATGAACCGAACGTAGCGTTCAGTTCACGTTCAGGCTTTGAATTTTGTTGAGACCAAGTACTACAGTCGGAACAACAATAAATATAGTTACCAACATGATGTCAGAGTCGGGGAGCCTGGGCACGCAGCTGTCCCGCGCTCCCAGCATGGGCCCTGCTGCACAGAGCAACCAGGGCGCGAGTGGTAACAACGAAGTCCGCCATGCGCATAGGCAGCCCAGGGAGGCCTGGTACCACGACGACCGGCAGCAGTCGAGGCACCCGGAGACGGCTGGGGACGAGACCGCGGCTGTGACGACGGGCACGAGTGCATCGAGCATGTCGTGCAGTACCCCAGACATGGCCAAGGTCGGTCAAGACCAAGACGAGACAACAGCAACGGTGGGCATGAGCGCTTTGAGCACGTTGTGCAACCACCCAGGTGGCGGACGAACGGAAGGACGTGTCAAGCACGTCGACTGACACTGCAGGTATGCAGGGCAACGTGGAACGTCGTCCAGGCGCACCTCCAGGGCCACCTGACACAGTTGAGCGTGCGGGAGTAGGTGCGCGGGTCGAGCGGGCCAAAGTGGCAGCATTGGGCAGGTTCGAGGACACACCATTATTACCCCCGGACCCACCTGACTCGATCGAACATACCCCCGAGCGTCGAGTTCGAGGGGGGGAGGACTGGGTGGGCGCTGCGGACGAGTCGAGAGCGTCGAAGGCCAACCACCACCACAATGACAGGCCCAAGGAGCCAGACGGTGACGGCGGCAGCTCTACAAGCGCGCCAAATCGAGTTGAGGTGCAAGGAGGTCGTTGGGGCAAGTGGGTCGAGCCGCGAAGTGCCAAGTGCGAAAGAGACAACCGGAGCGATAGCGACGGCGTCAGATGCATCATAGGATGCTGCCAGTCGAGTGGTAACGGTGGCGACATCGAAACAAGCGCGCTAGGTCGAGGTCCAGGGCGGCCAGGCAAGTGGGGCGACCAGGGTGAGTTGAGAACTGTTGGAGGTGGTTGGGGCCGCGAGAACGTTAGGGATGGCAACGAATAGACCGGCGGACGATGGTGGATGTACGACGCAACGAGCAGCGCGCGCCGCAACTCGAGACAAGTCGGAACGGATGAAGAAGCGCGAACGGTATGGGTGCAAGATGGCGGACGTACCTAGGCCACGCACTACCGCAGAAGCGTCGCAAACGGCCTGCACACGTTGTACATGGATAATAGAAGCCCTAGGGCGTGACCTGCAAGGATGGCGGCACCGGAATCGATCGAGGACGACCTGGGGAACCCGAACCCGTTTGCACAGGTAATTTTCCCTGGCTATAGATACTTCTCGCGCAGGTTTTTTCCTGACATCATATCTGATCTTTTCGCTACCATAACACCTGTTTGAGACACCCTTCCAGGAATCCAGGAAAGAGATCAGGACAGGGACACAGTCCGCAAGGCAACGACACCGTCTCAGCGTCGTATATACATCTGTCGCCTCGCACAGCGGTAATTACTCGCGTTTTATGATATTTTCTGCAGAGCCTGTCCCAAACGCGTCCATGTCGAATGCAATCTGATCGTCGGATACTCGGTGGGAGCCGCGTCGAACACAGGTCGAGAGACTCTTATCATCACGTCGCGGTGCTGTACGACGGCAACGACTCCGTCCGTCGTATCGGCGTATGCTAGAACGTTGCCCACAAGCCACGTTGTCCAGTCTGTCCCTCACATACTACCGTCTGCGCTCACCGGAACGGTCTTCAGTAAATTGGTCATTCTGGTTCGTGACTATTGGAAACACATCGAGAATTCTGGTACCGGAATCAGCACAAGAAAATAGAACACCACGCGCAAACCAGGAAGGAAGCATATGGGATAACCCTCGTGTTGTACAAGAGCAAGACTATCTCGAAGGAAAGGCCCACGCTGCGACACGATTCGTCACTCCAAAGGCACGGGAGGCACCAAAGAGGGATATAGTACAAGATCGAACGGAAAGCACACCTGAAAGAAATAGGATGAGTACGCGAATGTGCATGTGAGAAGAGATGCTCACTGATCATTGAAAGAGGTCAAATTCCGATGTGCACAAACACGATCCGCTTCTCCAGTGACACGTCATTGACCGTGTCCAACACTGCAGTGTTCAACGCCACTGCTGCATGCTGAAAATCGATCACCGGGCGTCTGAACATTTCCTTGTAGAACCGAGTGACCACCTGGTGCGCGACAGAATCATCCACTTTCCACAGCGTCCCAATCACCCCACTGAACCCCGCAAATTGCATCCCGGCCGCAAGATGGAACACCTCATCCGGAGTCGACTCGTCTCCCAACGCCGTATGGCACGCAGACAGAAACGCGAACTCAGAATTGGTGTATCGCTCCTGGATGATACGCATCAGGGTGAGCTTGCCATCTCCCATCGCGAACCACGATTCGAACGGCTTTTCCGCATGCTGCGCACCGTGACAGGCGACGTGGACCCATCGGTGTTCACGGAACGCATGCACAGCGCCCTCGATGGTTGCCGCAGCACCAGTGACGGCCTCGAATGTGACATCCGGGGGCATATCGGTCTTGGTCCGAATCCTGTCGATTTCGAGTCCCACCTGAGGTAGATCAGGCAGGTTTGTATCTTTACTGGGCTTTCCCTGACCGACGGCCGCAAACGAAAGCATGTTTGGCGCTCCAGGTGCATCGCGGGCCGCCCTCTGGGAACGCGCACGATCGCGGGTACGAATGGGAGTGGAGAGGGAGGGGGCATACGAAGATACATAGATGTCGAGGAGATTCTACTTCCCCTTTCGATGGGGACCTGCAGCATGGAATGGAAAGATGGTGAATTTCGAGGTAGGACACCACCAGATCCGCGAACCCTCGGGAAGCTGAACATCCTTCTGGAATGCACAGACAATCGGCTCAACTGCTAATGACCACAATTCACAAAGAATCCGTTTCACCCATGACTCTCTGTGGTCTCCATACGCATCCGGGTCCTGGGTGAGTTCAGATAACTGCGAGCATAATTGGATGATGTCGGCGAGAGAGCAGGGAAGGGGAATGTGGACAGGTTGACCAGCGCGGAGAACAATGAGGGCGTCACAACCATATTTGCTTGCATTCACGATGACGACTGGACCATCCTCAGCGGCCCGTTGGAGGTCCTTGAATCGAGGTGGTAAGAGGAACCGTGAAAACCCATCAAGACGTCGAATGCTGTCCACCAGTCTGCCATTCCTGCTGAACTCGCCAATAGGGAACATTACCTCCACTCCCTTCTGCATGCTTCCTGAGAGCTGCACTCAGCTGCTTGAAATCCCCTCCCAGCTCATGACCTTGACTACCCAGATTGTCCAAGTCAGCAATAGAAGTGTCAAACCAAGCAAGTTGGTTCCACAGAATTGTATGGCCTTGCTCAAAGAACTCAACTGCCATCTGCAAGTCACCATGTCTTGTAGCACATGAGAATGCATCATTGGCCACATCAGCCATCCTTGACTGTATTACAGTATCTCATGTCTTGCATTCAGTGAGGAGTTGAAGGAAGTGAAGTGTTCTGGTGTGTTAAGTGATGTCTGGTAGGCCTCCAAAGTAGAAGAGTGACTGTATTCTTCAGCATGATTAACCCAGGCCTGGATTGCCTTCCACAGATTCAGTGAAACTGCTGGTGCACATTTCTTCAACAACCTGTAAATTTCAATTGCCTTGTCTAGTGGAGGTGATTGAGGAGAAGGTGAAGCCTTGAGTCGTAAAATCACAGTTGTAGCAAGTTGATTAACAGCTAGTGCAAATTGATGGTGCTGTTATGCGGATGCGTACCTTGAGGGACGAGCAAGGGGTTTACCTAACTGCAGGACACTCATGAAGAGGTACAACTCAGTGGTAGGGACTTCGGACTATATGTTCTCAAGGAACGGACTGCTGAGACCTCGATCAAGAGGTCGATTAGAGATGAAGGGTGATTGAGAGATCAAACTGAGAGGTGAGACTCGAGGCAAGCAGTTATTGCACAGAGCAAGAATGAAGTACAAGGTATGCTACTGTGGTTTATATAAGGAGGGACGCGTAATCATAGAAGGAGATAGAATGTGTTATGCGGATGCGTACCTCAAGTGTGCTAAGGCTGACCTAAAGGCAGGACGCTCATGAAGAGGTACAACTCAGCCTAAAGGGAGACTATACGTTCTTTGGTAAGAACGGACTAAGGGACACGATCGGAGGATCCGACTGAGGACTCAAGAGTACGCTTTATTGCGTAGAACGAGAATGAGAATACAAGGTGTGATACTACGGTTTAAATAGGAGAAGAGAATGCGCACGGACCAAGTGGCCGCGTAAGCGAAGAACACCGTAGTAAGTGATGGAACAAATGACGTGTAATCAAAGAAGAACGTAGAACGCGATGGAAGCGGGATGAGTAATCGATATGACTATGAAGAGAGGAGCAGAGGAAGATAATCAAGGTAACATACGTGTACTCTGGGATTGTTCACGATCAAGAGAAAACACTCGTAAGAAAAGTAAGTCAAAGTGGAAGATGTGAAGCGACGAGGACGACGTAGAAGAAAAAGGAGAACATGAGAGTAAAGGGATAAAATTGTAACAGAATGTAGTAGAACAAGGACACATAATCGTAGAACAAAGTAGAATGCGATAGAAGCAGGTAAGTAGTAATCAATGATGACGATCATTGTGACTACGATGAAAGAAGAGGAGGAAGATAATCAAGATAGCAAACATGAATCCTTGGATCATTCACGATTAGAAGAAAACATTCATAGGAAAAAATAGGTTAAAGAAGAGGATTGAAAGTGATGAGGATGATGGAGGAGAAAAAGGAGGACATGTGAATAAAGGAACAAAATCATAACAGGTGCTGAGCAGAGTATGTGGCCAAAGACTCTTCAATCAACTTGGTTGCCTTTACTAAATCAGAATGGTCCTTTGTTGCATTAAAGTGGTCCCTTAAGAAAACTCCTAAGTACAAAAGAGCAAGCCTATGATGTGAATGACCTAGTGGATGGAGGTCAAGCATCTTTTCTCGAAGATCAATGGACCTGTTTAAATCCAACAGGTTTTTCTGTCTGTGGTAACACCTATTCAGACATGTTGCAAGATTTGCAATGGCTTCACCATAATGGACATCATCTGGTGCACACAATTGAAGTACTTTTTCTCCCATTTCAATAGCACTGTTGAGATCCATTACATCTCCATATGTATCATAAGAGTAGCACAAGGATGATGTAAGTCTTTCAAGAGCTTTTGCATGCTCTAAATGGCCTGGTGGACACAGTTCCAGCCTCCTCTTTTCTAACATTATGATCCTATTCAAGCCTTCTTCATTCCTTTGGATTCTGTAATGTTGCTTCAAGGTTGTTGCAAGTCCTCCTAGTACTTAAGTGTATAATGGATGGTCCACTAGACAAAAATCCGATGCAGTCTCATAGATCTCAATGGCTCTTTTGATGTGTGAGACATTGCCCCCCCAAAGATAGCTTGTTTGAAAAGAACCTAAAAGATCATAGAGAATCCTGATATAATTTTGATGATTCTTTGAACAAAGATCCAACCTTGCCAGATCCAGTTCGATCATGATAGACAAACATGACATATTTTTGACTTTCACTCCAAAGCAAGATAGCCAGTTACTACAGTGGCTCAAATAAGTGTCCCAATGTTGGGGCATTTTGGAAAGATGTGACATTTGCAAGAGAACCAAAACACATTAGCTCTAACCCTTGCAGGGTCATCAATAGCCCTAACCCTTGCCCTGAAGATGAGCTCTTAGTCATATGATTTGGTTGCCATGACACTAAGATATAACCATATTAAAATGTCATGTCATTGGGACACTTATTTGACCCTGATGTTCTCAATCATCATTTGGTAAATAACATAATGTTCTGATGGATGCTATGCTTCAACCCTGTCTCATTATGTAACTTACATAACACTGAGCACTATAAAGGGCAGGGATACCACCAAGCTAACCCTACTTCACCATGAAGCCCATTTCTACCTCTGCTAGAGCCAATATCCTGTTTCTCTCTGAATCTGGCCTTTCTGCTAGGAAAATATCCTCCCAAACTGGTCTGGGAAAGTCCACTGTGGCCAGGGTTATCACAGAAATTCATCCAGGCAAGGAAAACATCAAATTAGGCCCTCCTTCCAAGCTTTCCCCTACTGACAGAAGGAGAATTGTCTCTAGTATTACCTCTGGCAAGGTTGAAAATGCTGTCCAGGCAACCCATCTTATCAATTCTACCCTCTCCTCACCTGTCTCTTCCCAAACTGTTCGCAATGTGCTAAAGTCAGCATCTCTAAAGGCTGTAGTCAAGAAAAAGAAACCACTCTTGTCTGTTAAGCATAGGAAACATAGGCTGTTACAAATGAGGCATTAGCCCTTGAGCAGCAGTGGTTCGACTCCCTTTATGATCATCCTTTTCTCCTTCTTCCATCTATGCTGATGACTTATTATATGTACTTGAGGGATGTCCCTTTGAAGGGATCGATAACCTCCCTTACCCGGTCTTCTGTTCCTCCATAACTGGGTAGGTGTCACCTTACTCCTGATTCACTTCCTATCACATTGGACGTTACACTCCCCTTGACCCACCTCTTGCTGTGGTCACATTGTCCCACCAACCATAACCAGACACCTCCCCGATATAGGCAAAGGTACCTTTGCCCATACTTAGACGAATCCCCTTATAGACCGTGGGTACAGCTCTGTCTGGGTATTTATAACGACCTACTGTACAATGTATTCCTCAGCTAGTTCTATGCAATCTACGTGCTAGTTCTGGTCTCTCCATGAGTCCTTGAGAGGATAGCGAGACTTCCAACTTCGACATCAATGGTTACTTCAAGCATACGCTCCAGAACTTTGCATATACGTAACATAGGCTGGCCTTTGCTCTCAAGTACCAACACTGGACTGTAGAGGACTGGACCAGGGTAATTTGGTCAGATGAGACCAAGATTAACAGGATTGGGTCAGATGGAAGGAAGCATGTGTGGAAAGTGGCAGGAAAACCTTTGCAAGACAAGGAGATACAGGGGACAATAAAGTTTGGAGGAGGTTCCTTGATGGTTTGGGGATGCATGGGCTGGAATGGAGTGGGAATCCTTGCAGAGGT
>JBBPLU010000237.1:0-31987 GCA_038089935.1 Boletellus emodensis | reverse complement strand
TTTTATTTTAAAATTTATATGTATAGAATTTGTTCCTACAAAATAGTTGCAAACATATCTGGTTTTATTATGCAACCTTTATTCACAAGGCTAAGTTTTGTGGTCAAATTTAAATACAAATTTGGATTTTGTTATATATATTTGGTTCTAGCAGAATCTGTTTGGTGGCTCTATCACCCTCTTATCCAATCATGCCCAAGATGAGATGTGTGAAGCAGGAAAAGCAGTCTCCATGGAGTATATATAACATGGAAGTGAAAAGAGAAATCGATCCCCTACCACCCGACACCTTCAGGTTGCATACAGTACATCGAATGGCAGACGACCAGCACCCACACCCTGATCCAAATGATAGCCACAACATGAACGCGGACGCGACGTTCACATACAAACAGGACTACCACACCTCCGTCCGACTGCGCTCACACACGTCGCGCACCTCCCGGCCCAGCGCACGCGTACTCGACGTTGGGGTGCAGGCCCGGGCACGATTCACGACCTCGGATCGCGAGACATCGAGGTCAACCTCACGTTTGTTTTCCCAAGAAATATCGTGGCGACGTCGCTTGCTTCTCCCGTCAATCCTGCCCCCCTGATCTATTTCACGGCCACTCGGCATGGTCCCTCGGTCGAAACCTGGGCGTACAACTTCTCCGTGGACCACTCCCGTCCGACGGAATCGCTTCCGTGTCCTCTACAGCCTGATCGCCCTCCAGTGCAACTTCCGCGAACGCGATCCCAGACACGATCTCGGTTTGAGTGGCGATGTGTCGTGACGACACACCGAGTTCATAGTGCCCCCCATGCGCGTCGCGATCGCACAGCTCTTGCACGCTGAGTATAAACCGAGGCATTATGAGGCACATGATCATGTACGGCATCGTGACCACGAGGAGCACGGAAAGTGTGTTAGGCATGATCGATCCCTGCGCAAAGTTACTGATATTGTAAGACATGTTCCTAAGAGAATCGTGAGCGTGGGGATTTTTTATTTCATTTGTGAGAACGTGCGAGACGAGCGAGGGGGGGAAAGGAGGGACCGGGGAAGCAACGTACACGAAAAAGTAAAGGATGCCCTCCCGGGCGAACAGCTGGATGTATCGATTGGGCTGCCATCGCCTCGTCGTTTTGTACATCTTGACCAATTCCTTCGAGGGTGGAATGACAGCAAACGTGAAAAGCATCACACCAAGAACGACTCGTGGAGTGAGCGAGATGTAAGCATAGGTGGCCCAAGGAGCGTTTATCGCAACGTCACAAAAAGAGAGATCTTGACCTTGGCGTACTGTCACTAGGTGGAATGTGAGAACAAAAAAAAGGCACGATCGACCGAATGAGATCGTGCCGCTTCGTTTCGTGACACACCTGACAAGTACCCATTCGGGTTCTCATATGTCGCCGCTACAGCGATGATAACGACCGTTTGCAGTGCGAGAACGAACATAAAGATGTAAAGGACGAGTCTGGATCGATTCCACATTGCATATACACGCAAGACCATCACCACTGAAAATGTAAATTTATCGGCAAGGATTTGAATGTTCAAGCGCAGCAACTCACAATCGGCGGAGGTCAAAAACACAGGAAGCATCCACGTCGAGACCAGATAGAGTACAGTGCCTGTTGTGTGAATCGTCATGGTCTATCTTTCTTGTACTGCAGACTGGGAGGTGCGATGCATACACCTGCTTAACCATTAGCACCACTGTTTCTCCAACTGGTGGATTTGGGTGCGTACGTCTGATAGAGCACGTTCCTTGTCAGACTCATGGTTCGCGCACAAGAAAAAGAGACTGACGCTAACAGGACCAGGCACAAAGGAAGAGCCACCTAGGATCATTATGGGTGGTTCAGTCTGATCCGATCTACTCATTTTTAGCACGTGCTTACCGAGCATGTTGATACTTGAGGATTGGGTCGACGTCAACACGTTATACAGTACAAGCGATAGCAATAATTGTAGGACGTACATGGCCCAACAAAGACCCACGTAACGAACCTATGTGTGTCGTCAGTTGAAGAATGACAGGCAGTCAAGAGTCGTCAGGAGATGTACACACATGAACGTACAATAATGATCCCCAGGTCCACCTTCTGCGCTGCGAAGTGTCAAAAATGTAATACTCACAGTAGTTGTCACCTTTGTACCCAAATATAATCTATCTTTTGGTGTCTTCAAAAGCCGAATGGATTGGAAGAGAGACCGACGTACTTCTCTCGAAAAGGTGAGGACTGCAGGATAATGCTTGGTTATGAAATAGAAAGTGTACGGGCAGCAAAATATTACGCACTATAGTCATATCCCATCATGCTGATCCCCATGACTGCGCTGATCGCTGAGACTGTGCATCACCGTCGGCATGAACAGACGCACGGGATATGTAATTGTTATACTGGAGCAGTTGCAGAGTAGACTGCAAGTTGGAGGACATGGCGCATTCAACTGCAAGGAAGAAAGAAGATAGACCACGGAAAATATGTGCGGCACCTCGATACTGCCGCTCTGTGTTTCACCTCATGACAGGAGGCGACAGGGAGTTGACACAGGCACCCAGTTTACGAAAGGAACTGCGTGGGAGATGCATGCAGTGGTTCTGCAGGTGGTGGGAGCTGCAGCCTGCCACAGTATGTCGCCAGCAACACGTGGTATGTGCTGATCGCCCTCGACGGTTTATAGAGCATGGATGCGCGCTCCCACTGCTTCTCTCCAGCTCAGTCGACCCGCGCCTTGGCTGTCCTTCCCCTCGATTGCGAAATCTGGGGATGCTCCCAGCCCTCCGCCATCGACTCCCGCGTCTGCACGTATCACCGCCCATCCGATCGACCTGCGCGCTTTCCTCTGCGCGGTCTGGGAGTTCCATAGGTAACATTCCTCGTCGTCAACCTCTGCCACTGTGCACTCTCCCGGCGCCACACTTGACACCGCTGCTGGTGGGATCCATTCAGCACCCGCTCTGCGTTCTCACTAGTGTCGGGGGCTCTGTGGTGTTTTCATTGTGACGCGATCAGCTCGGCTTTCCTTGGCCGTCGTCAACCTTAGCGCTGTCTTGTGGGTGGCGGTCGAGCCGCGCTCTGTTCTTCGTCATGTTCCCTGCATGTTTCTGCGGGCAGCGCATTCCGAGTGTGGTCGACCTCAGCATTGCCATGCCTGCCCGGCTCTATTACACGGCGGGTCCCTCGTACCGTGCAGAACCTTCCACACGGGCACCTTGCCCAGTCGCGTCCTCGATCGTCTTCACGCTGTCCCAACTTCCATTCCAGCGCCCTCACCTGCTTGTTTGGAAAATCCTACGACTATGTTACACGAGTGTGCACACGAGGCGGTTGCACGAGGGAGGTGCGCGGGGTGAGTGGGCGCGCGAGGCGATTGCGCGAGGGAGGTTGTGTGGAGCAACTGTGCACGCAAGGCAGTTGACGAGGACATGGTCATGCAGTAGGTTTACTGCCGCTTCGGGATGGGCGGCGACATGGCTGACGCAGGTGCATGAAGGGGAAGTGCGGGAAATCCATGAAAGAACGGCGAGGATACCACCCTCACCGGGTGCACAGGCTGAGTGTCCACGCAAGGCGGTTGTGTGAGGCAGGTGCAAATGAGGCGAGTGTGGGAGGCTGAACCATGCTGTCAGTACGATAGCATGTAATGGAAAGTCTTACAGTGGTGATGAACGCTGGGAGGACCTGTGTGTGCAAACAAGTGGGGTGGGTGCGAACGGGTGGGGCGGTCAGGCCTCAATTGCGCGAATGGATGGGTTAGGATGCGACCGCGCGCAGACTACCTGCATGGTGGCGTGGCGGTGCGAAAAGGCATTGCCACGTGATCTTGGCCAAGTGGCAAGTTTCGTTCGAAATATCCCGACAACATTTGGGTTACAGTGCGTCGTTGGCCGGCGCCTGTCGCGGGACCACGGACCGTGGTGTCGTATAAATATCACTCTGAGTCAGGAAAGCACACAGCCCCGGGCCCCCATGGAGTATATATAACATAGAAACCACGACGCTAGGTTCCCTGCCTGTAAAAATCCCCCATCACCCGACACACCAAACACCTTCAGGTTACACAGTACATCGAATGGCAGACGACCAGCACCCGCACCCCAATCCAAACGACAGCCACGACACGAACGCGGACGCGACGTTCGTGTACAAACAGGGCTACCACACCTCCGTCCTGCGCTCACACACGTCGCGCACAGTGCACAACTCGGCCGCGTACCTCATTCCGCACCTCCGGCCCGGCGCGCGCGTGCTCGACGTCGGGTGCGGGCCGGGAACAATCACGACCTCGATCGCGAGGCTCGTCCCGGGCGGACACGTCACCGGGGTCGACTACGTCCCGCACGACAGCGGCGGCCAAGGCGGGGGGGAGGCGGAGAAGGAGAACGTGCTCACCCACGCGCGCGAGCACGCTGCCCGCGAGGGCGTGTCCAACATCGCCTTTGCGCACGGCGACGCGTGCGATCTCGCTCAGTTCGCAGACGGGTCGTTTGACATTGTGCATTGCCATCAGGTACTGCAGCACCTGCGCGACCCCGTACGCGCGCTGCGCGAAATGCGGCGCGTCGCCCGCAGGAGGACCGGAGCGGGGAAGGACGGGGAGGGGGAGGGGGGCATCGTCGCGGCGCGCGAGGCGGACGCCAGCACGTTCGTGTGGTGGCCCCAGAGCCCGGCCCTGGACGAGTGGCTGCGCCTCTATTACGCCATCGCGCGCGCCAACGGGGGCGAGCCGGATGGCGGGCGACACCTCGTCGCGTGGGCGCTCGAGGCTGGGTTCACGCGCGACGCCATAACTGCGACTGCGGGCACATGGTGCAACAGCACACCTGAGGAGCGGGCGGAGTTCGCCGGGATGTGGGCAGACCGGACTGTGCGCTCGGCGTTCGCAACGCGGGCATTGGAGTTGGGGCTGGCGGACCGGGAGACGCTCGAGAGGGCTGCCGCAGGCTGGCGAGAGTGGGCGACAAAGGAAGACGGCTGGTTTGCGATGCTACACGGTGAAATCATCTGTCGAGTTTAGATCAAAGTTTCGTGTTGACATGCTACAATTGTATGTGGTGAGGAGTGGTTACTGTACAAAAATGCAAACAGTCTGTTCCTAACGTCGCACTGAGCCTGGCATTCTTGCGTGAAAAAAAGGGTCCATCACCAATCCGCAAAACCAACCAGCTTTCCATCCCAGCTCCACCATATCAACTCGTCTTCTTCAGCCTCATCTTCAGAGCTCGTGAAGGTCTGCATGCTACCCGCACGGGATTTAAGCCACACACCCTGCACTTTGCTTGCCTTTGTTCGCTTCTTAGCGGTGGCCTCACAGGACACGGATGTCTCTCCTGACTCTGTCAGAAAATCCGCAACACAGCCGTCCATGGAGGCAGATAGATTCTGCCGCGGTATCCAGCTGGGGTGGTCGAAGCGCCGTGGCGCCCTGAGTAGGACATGAATCTGTGTAGGAGCTAACAGCGAGTGAGCGACACAGCAACGCCAACGCAGCCCCCACTTACCCATCTCAGAAGCGAGCCCGTAACCATCGTCCTCTGCGCACGCACTTGCGAGCGTACGTGATAGTAAACGCTCTGCAGCTCGTACAGTATCCAGATCTTCGGCCCGATGCAAGGGAACCCTCAAAGGTGGTGACGTCGGTGGAGGCGCATGCGAGCCAGACAAAGGCGCGGGGGACGGACTCCTGGATGACGGCGACGATTGACCACCATCCGATCCCAAAACATCTGCCTCCTCTTCGTCGCTATCGCCGCCTTCTCCCTCCTCGCTCTGCTCGTCCTCTTCGTCCGTGTCACTCACATCCTCCACAGAATCTTCATCGTCTTCCTCCTCTGACACGTCGTCTGTTGGCGTAGTCGCGTCGGGAATGTTGTCTTCTCGCAAACCCCACACCTTTGTTTCCAATCCATCGATCCCCACGATCACACGTGACTTGGCAGACCCTATAGTCGGACCGAGGGCAACAGCCAAAAAAACTCTAGCCGCACCGTGTTTCTGACGTCGGTCGAGAGCATCCGCTCCCGATCCTGTTTTCTCGGGAGTACCCCACAGCGCCAGCGCAGTCGAGAGGGCAATAAATGTCGTGTAAAGGTGCGAAGCAAGGGTATCAAACGAATTCAGCAATTCGTGGCGTTTCTTGGCAGCACGGGTCGTGTTCTAGATGAGCTCCGAGCGTTAACGCGTCAGGGCTCTTTTTGTTTCCAAAACGAAAAATCACTCACATCACTCGTTGGCACCCTGGCCAGCTGAGTGATAGGACTGTCAAGTAATTCGACGTGAGACGGCGACCGAAAACACAATAACAAAAGATGTGGGGCACTAACAACGGAACTTGATTCTTGAGGAATAGGATGTGACTTAGGAAGCTGATACACAGTCTTGCTGCCATATTGTCGCTCACGACGTCGGTGTCGAGCACCACCGTTGGTGCCATGGAACTCGGTGCGAAAATGGGTATTTTAGCGCTCTTCGTCTCTGCACCCTTGTCCGAGTCTGCCGTTGCCGTTGTTTCATTGTAGGGGAGAATTTTTTGCGCGTCCGACGATGGGGACAAGATCCGCATGGGGTGGTGGTTGTGGTCAACGAACAAGTTGCGCGTGGGCGATTCGACGCGGGCACGCGTCTCGAGCGTGCGTGATTGGGTCACGTGAGCAGGGATTGAAGAAAATGTGATGATTTTTTCCTCCCCTCTTGATCCTACGCCACGGCATATAACTTTGACAATCCTCTTCGAATGCTACTTTTGACTACCACCATCGTTCTACCCGAATTTCATCGATTATTCAGGTGTGAGGCCTCTTGTGTAACGGACCATTGCTTGCCGCTAGCTTTGGAGAGTAATCAGCTGCTCCCTTGACATTTAATTTGCGCCTCATGACCGAGCCGTGGGCTCCATGTTATCACGGAATCTCAGGCCCCTCTTCCGCTCGTCAATCTCGCCTGCCTTTGAACCCTTCGCATCTGCTAATTCCGTTTCCATTCGCATGCGCGTATCGCGATCAACCTTGTTCTCCCACCGCTCCGAACCCTCGAAGTCAATGCAGCTAATTCCATTAGAGAATGGACTATAATCTGGCGCGATTACATCTGTCACACCTCTTTGCACGCTCAGGGTGTACCTTCCGTCGGTCTTGATGGAAGAAACTGACGCTTGCCATACTCCACCAGCCTTCCGACATCGTCCTTTGCGCCGCCGGGGTGTGAAGAGCACATGTGGGTCTTTCCTGTGTTCGTGATATGGTTGGTCAATTCATGTGTGCGGCGCCTTACCCAGACCAAGCCCGGGATGAGCCACCACACATCTCGGCCGATGCTGAGTTGCTCAGGAGTGTGCAGCACACGTCTCCCTCCCGAAGCATCTTTGAGCTGTCCGCACTTGGCACGGACGGTTTGGTGTTCGGTGTTGTCTCCGCGCCGAGTGTGCAAGCGGTGAAGAGTTATTGTGGGGTCAGATCCCTATCTCTGGACGTCCATTCGGATTTACGATGGGAGGAAGGGCAGAAGTAGAGGTAGCGGCCAGTTGGGGGTATCCCTGGTCGTTAATTCATCTTACAGTAAATAATTTTCGCATGAAAGGCTATGATAGTACCAGGGAAGAACTAAAATCGACTATACTGTTGTCCTCCAGGCGTGTCTTGATTCCATTCGTGTTACGTTGCCTTGTTTCTCAAACACCATAGTTCCAGCGCTCGCGCGATGGCTGTAAGGAACGTGCAAAGAGGCTTTGCTGCCGTCGTCAATTGCTCGCCCATCGCTCGTGCCTTGCCCTTCACAATCTCGCCCGTATGTTTTTGGTCTCACTGTCTTTCTCTACATGTTCCCTGTCAGTACGCGTTCGTTTCCTTTCATCCTTGTCTGAATAACCCTCTTTCCATAGTTACTTTGTGGTAGTCCGTCCGCCACTCCTTGGAATGAGCCACTCGACCCTCTTGTTCTCGCCATGTATATAAATCCTCTCGTGCGATACAGAATCTAGCACACGACTCACCTCAAGCTTATTCATTCCCATCGCTAGTTCGAGTCCTTTTCCGTTTGCAACTGCTTGTCTCTCTGCTGCTCTCCGCCATACTTTCTATTGCTCGTCCCCTCGTCCCCTTCGAGCTCGCATCGATTCACCATCTGCATGTCCTCCTTGAATCGTCCCGACTTTCGACATCCCCGCACTCGCACGCAGCTCTCTGCTGCCTCAAATGCATCTTCCGGCGCCGTTGGCTCTCCTTCCGATTCGGCGGCAGCATCCGTAGGCCTTTCGTCCATCTTATGATATCATGCACTTAAGTGGGCGTAGCTCGGGGTAGGCCAGGTGGAACGTGCAGCGCCTTACCCCGCTCGCGATCGGTCCCGAGTTGAACCACCGACAGACGGTGCAAAGTCGCTCCGAGATGCACATCGTGCGACGGTGTTTCGCCCTGCCGTGACATGCCTCCCCACCGAAATGTTGGCCTACATCTTTGAATTATTCGTGCTGGTCGTTAGCAGGGACGAGTTCATCACCGACCCCATGCCCGCGTCTCGTCTCGCTGGGGTCTGCAAACGTTGGAGAGCCATCGCAGAGTCGTATCCTCATCTCTGGACGTCCATCCGGGTTCATCTTCACCCCGGGAGTAATAAAGCGGATGTAGCCAGGCTCAAACCTGTGTTTGACCTTCACCTGAAGCGATCGGGCTCGCTGCCAATGTCGCTCACATTCATAGATGGTCGCATCGGTTTCGATCCCGCGCCAGAAATACCCGTTTTGCTGCTTGTCGATCGACTCCGAGCGCATTCGCGCCGTTAAAAACGCATCTCACTTAATCTCCTGGGGGATTATCACCCACAACTTTTCACGTTCACGCCGTGTAGCTTGCCCTCCTTGGAACATTTGGAAATTATTATCAGCACTGGCCTGGATATGCGCGGAGAGAGGGTAACCTCTTCTCACCTAAACTTGGCGCGTGCCAGAAACCTCAAATCGTTTGCATACACCGGACCTGGGGATTTACTGGAAAATAAAATTAGCCTCCGTTGGGAACGACTGACGGAAGTATCGCTTCAATTTGCGCTTGGTAACGGTGCCGCCATTCTCATGCAATCCAAACATTTCAGGCATCTCGCCAGGTGTCAAAATATAACCACATGCTCCTTGGGCATAGACACCATATTTTTTTACAGTTCGAATAATATTAGGCCCATCACTTTGCCATGTCTTCGGACGCTCCACATCCGTCAATCCACTCACCGGCTACATGAGCGCACTATAATAGACGACCTCGTCCTGCCTCAACTTGAAACACTCAAGCTCGATGTGCCCGTCGTTGTTGCCAAGAGCTACTTGAATCTGCCTCCGCACGAATTCAGTTTTTCGAGCCTCATCACACGTTCAGGGTGTGCCCTCCTGGATCTCTCGATCAGAGAGGGCTGTGTGACGAACAAGGAACTCGTGGAGTGCCTCCGGCTCTCCCCTACGCTCACATCGTTTTACTTCACTCCCCATCCACAATCACAAGACATGGGGGGGTTGATTCATCGGCTGACCGTCTCCGATCCTGGTGAGAAACGGGTGGGGATCGATAGTCCGCTGGTGCCGGCGTTGCGCGAGATCACGCTGATCACCTCGGCAGTGGAGAATCTAGACCAGATCCTGACCATGTTTCGGTCGCGTGCGGCTCACCATGCGCGTGCTGCGGGGGTGGTCCCACTGCGACGCGTCGAGGTGGTGTTTGACGACAAGCCAAACGACGATGATGGTTCAAAAGATCGATTGCGCAGGGTTAAGAGTTTCTGGACGGAAATGACACGGTGGGCGTCTGAGAAGGAGGGCGGAGACACTGGAGGGGACGACGAAAGATTGGAGGCGTCTGTGGCCGTCGATTTACCATTGGGGCGCTTGTCACTGCGGCGTTGGATGCATGATCTGTGAGTGTATGGGTCTGGCTCCATATCTATTGGGTGAATGTGATGTTGTTTTCTGCTAGGTGTTATCTATCTCAGTAATGCGGATTACCATTGGCTTGGTGGTCGTCCTCTTCTGTTTAGTAGTACTTTGCTACCTTCATCAGACCGCGCGCTCGCTCGCTCAGTGGAGGTGCTGAGAGCAAGGTACTCTACGTTTGTGTTGTTCAGCGCTTCAACATTATTTATCATAGCAGTTTGGAAGAGGCTTTGTTATGGGGTATGCGTTGAAGTACGTGCGAGCTCAGTCGTCGTGGTAGAACGAGACTGAGGTGCACAAGCGAGAAGGAAAAAGACTAGGCACAATAGGCACAAACGAAAACTTGTGTAGTGCGTGTTAGTGTTGTCGTCGAAGTGCGGCAATGTAATGCTGTGTTGGCTCGTGCACAGGACAATTTGATTGCAATGTTGGTCCCTCCCCCTGGCATGGCCGTGTGCAGCACCATCACTTATTTCAATAGGCTCATCATGATGAAGTAGTATGCTAGGCGGGCGAACAGGATCAAGCTGCCTCGCCCCCGCCGCCTTAGCTATGCTAAGGCTGTCTTCCCTGGACCATTCTATCCACGCCTGCGTCATCGCCCCCGGATTCCAAGGCCAATCATTGACCCTCACCCATCTTTCCACCTTGATCTGATGTAAATGCTGTCCACAGCTCTATCACTCAGGGAAATCTATGGATCCCGTCCCAGGCTAGAGAGCGCTCTGCGCCTCTAGCCATGAATCTTTGGGCGTACACGCTGTTGCCCTAAACCACGTTCCTCACCTTTCTTTGTGGCTCCACGCAAGGGATGCCAGTACAAAAACGTACATTTCACAAATCCAATAGCTAAAACATGGTATTTGCACTGCCCCGCATTAGTACGATTCTATCTCTAACAACACCACCGTGTTTTTGCATTCTATTGGCAATGCGATTGGCTGGAGGTGAGGCCACTGTATCACGTGTCTCCAAGTAGAATGATGGCATACCATTAAAGTATCGGGGACAGGACACCGAAAACGGGACGTAACCTGGCAATCTCTGAATTGTTCGACCTATGCTTGGGTGACCACGATGCATGGCGATTGGCATGGCAGGGCGTAGACATAATTAGTAGGTTTCCGAGCCAGACTCGTCGCAAGAACTCAGACAGACGAGTGAGATCTCAAAGAGGGTGCCGGCCTTGGACGCTCGTGTCACCCCGCCGGCAAAGACCTGTCACCTGGGCCGATGAAAAACTGTCGGTCGACAATGTAGTTGATACCTTGCCGACTTATAAAATTTCTCTGTTCTGCACGAAACTTCAGTTACAGAGCTGATCACCAGCATGAAGACCTTCCTTAGCTAGTATTGATCCGACCAATGTTGTAGACCGCAGCGGCAGGCGCCAGCAGCAGCAGCAGAGGTCAGTGCTGAGAGCCGAGATCTACTACGGGTTTTCTAACCGTCCAAACAAGTTGAGACACCGAGGATACGTACTGCTTGCAATATATCACTGGAGTTATGTTTCATGTGCATAGCATACCAATGAACCAGTGCGTTCCGCACCGCCTACTCAAAGCCGAGTCACTAAGGGTCCATGAGGGGGGCGTCGAAAACACGGGGTGCAACAACCTATGTCATGGAAAAGCAACGCATATCATTCGAGTTATACATACGGACCACCCCCCGTTCATCGACACCCATGACTACCAGTGGTGACCATGTCATCACCAAGTGGTGCGTACCCGTATGCTGATATGCATAGTGATGGCACTAATTGGTAACAAGAATGTTCCTCACTTACCTACATTGAGACTGGTCATAGAATATGGGCAGTAACGTTTGCGGCAAACGGCGAGTACCTCGTCAGCGGTGGTAGCGAGGGTGTTTGCGTGTGGCGAGTGCGGGATGGCGAACGAGTCGCGACCATGGAAGCAGAGCCCATCGTCTGTCTTGCCGTCTCGAAGGACGGAAGATGGATCGCAGCAGGGACAATCTCAGAAGTGATTGTCTGGGACGCGAACACACACCTACAGGTCTTCAAGCACGAGTTTCTGGATGGCGGCGTCATCCGCGCGGTCGATTTCTCGCCCGACTCGGCCCGCCTCGTCGCCGCCCAACAGAACACGGCTACTCTTTGGGACATTGCGACGCACCGACGTGTGCGAACGCTCTGCAGCCGAAATTTTGTGGTCGCAGCCAAGTACTCACCGCAAGGCGATCGCATCGCGACAGCCACTTGGTCGAACTCTATTCGGATCTGGAACAGCTGCGATGGCAGCTTGCTTGTCGATATCAAAGCAGAAGTAAAACCGCGTTTCAACACAGGTCTCGTTTGGTTCAACAACCATCTCTTCGTCGCATCCAAAGACACTATAAAGCGGATCGATTCATCCACCGGGCAAGTAGTCGCAGAGTGGTCGGCTCCTCATCCCAACGATACGTCGTGTGTTGCTGCGCCGCAGAATGGCAAGTTCATTCTATGCTCTGGATGGGGCGGCATTGCGTTCTGGGGAACCTCGACGCAGTCCCAATACCATTTCATACGTGAATATAACCACACTATTAATTCGATCGCACTCTCCCCGGACGACCGGCTTCTTGCTGCTGGTGCCAGTGACGGGCGAATCACCATTAAACATGTATCTGCCATCATGGTACGTCCCGCGGTTTGTTTAGCAGCGACGCTTCACCTTTAAACTGTCCTTTACATATGCAGGATCAAGTCCCTCTGTCACTTACGCACCTCGTATTCCAGGATTCAGACATTGATATCGACGATGCCGCCCTCGAGTCGTAGCGGAATGGTCAGCTTAAGGATGCGGAAGGTATACTGACTGCGGCAATCGCGCGGCCCGGGAGTCCAATGCATCGTGGACTCGCAAGCCGAGCACTTATCCAAGCACGCCTGGGACAGTGGGATGCAGCCATCGTCGACGCCGAACAGGTGCCTGCTGCTCTGCTCTCACATACATGAATGCTAATGTTGTTCACTCCAAGTCCATCGAGATTCAGTCATCGGCCATTGGGTACATTGCAAAGTTTGTAGCCCTTAGTGGCAATAGGAGAGTGCTGGAGGCATCTCGGACATGCGACATTGCGTTCGAGTACTTCCATTCGACACACACTACCACTCTCCTTCTCGTCAAGGTGTGTGTTCTTGCAATCGGAACAGACCTTCCCTCATTTCCTTGTGTTACCTAGGCTGTTGTCCTGTCCATGGTCGGAGAACACGATGACGCGATATCGCGTATAGATAATCTTATTACTGCCGTTTCCCGGAATTCAACATTCTGTATGGTCCAGGTACGTTCATCATCATGCCATACGGTAAAGTGACCGCTGATGTCTCGAGTAGGCATACATGTACTTTCTCCTCGGGAACTCGCAGATGGAGAATGGTGAATACGACTATGCGACACGGTCGTTCCACCAAGCACGAACCCAACTGGGCAGCCACACGACGCCGCCACCCTTGCTGGTCTCCTTGGTAACCTTTTATACTCTGCCTTGGGTTGTATCGAAATCAATCGTCGTGGATAATAGATTTCAGGATGGGACTTTGATAATCTCAGAATCTCGATTCGGCGACGCTATTGTGAGGCCCTTTATGCAGCTGGCCACACGCAAGAAGCGGGCGAATGTCTATTGCGCGTGATAAACGAAGATTTCACTGCAACTAGATCTGTGGTCATATGGATGCGCGGTGCGCCTTCATTTTCTGTTAATCAGCTTCTCTTTTGAGTCTTTGCCACAGATTTGATCCGAGGGTGTCTATCCACGTCAGAAAACAGTGACAGCAGCGCAGAATGGGAGGCTGTCCGCGACAACAAGATGACCATGCTTCACGAGGACCTCAGATCATCATCTACCCTACCACTGTTGAGAGAGTGGGTAAAATTAGAGCTAACAACTGGCTCGTGGGCGGACGCATTGGCTGCCGCCGCTCGTGTAAGTATCATTTGCTCGTGTGTCTATCCTCTACCTGATACCCCGATCGTCTGGAGTTTAAGTCTCCCAAAATCGATATCTACATGGTAATATGCGAACGAATGGAAGCCATCGACAATGTCACGGATGCAGTTGCGTGTTTCCACCGAATGAGCAGAGAATTGGGGGAAGGGAGAAAAGATGAACAGCCTGAGATCAACTGGGTTCTCGGTGAGTGCTCGTGCATGCAGTGCAGGGCATCTTTATGTAAATGGTTACAAGGCTTCAAATCACGACTCTATGCAAAACTAAAGGACCTTGGGGATAATGCGATGGATGCCCAGGACTATGACAAGGCCATCTCTCACTACACGGCCGCACTGTCGTTGAATCCTATCACCCCACACGACCTCTTCAGCAAGCGAAGCATGGCACGTGCTGCAAAAGGGTTATGGGACGATGCAATAGGCGATGCAAACAACGTGACTTGTTTTCGACGTGTCGCATTTGTGGGTGGAAAGTTCTAACAAGGGCATCTCAGGCAATCAACCTTGATCCATCGTCTCCATCGGGTTACGAGAGGAAGCACGCGGCTTTATGGGGCGCTGAGCGTTATGATGACGCGTCAAATACTTTCCAGACAATGGTGTTGCAAATGTCGCAATCATCCGATCTTGAGATTCGAGGTGAAGATGACGAGATTGTGTTGGTACATACCCATTAACCTTCTCAATGTTGCAGAGCGATCTCGCCAGTATGTCAGGCCAGCACAAACGGAAGAGGCGATTCGCGCAGCGATTCAGAATACCATTCGTGATTCCCCATCGGTTCTGATTGACATTGCCTCGGGTCGTCTCTGCGACAAGTACAAGCAGGCTGCTGCATTCGAATCCATGCCAGCCTTCAAGAAGTTGACTTCGTTGATGACGACGCATATCGACCACGCCTGTATCGAGAAAGAAGTGGAGGAGTGCTACCGATATGCCATGCTTTCACACACATGGGAAGAAGAAGAACCTCTGTTTGAGGAAGTGGGCAACGTTGTGGTGTATAATCTTGAAGGGTCTCCGACTCACGAGAAGCTGAAAACGTTTTGCAAGGTCGTGCGGGACGTAGGAATTCATTGGGCATGGAGCGACACATGCTGCATCAATAAAAGCGATCACTTCGTCCTCCAAGAGGCGCTGGTTAGCATGTTCAAGTGGTACCAAGGGTCTGCGATGACGGTCATTTTCCTCCGTGGCGTTCCCCGTCTGTCTAAGCCTGGTGCCCTGATTCACAGCAAATGGAACACACGTGGGTGGACCCTGCAAGAATACCATGCATCGAAGGTAGTCCGGTTTTATACCGAGGACTGGGCGCCATATTTAAACCGTAGTGTCTACAATCACAAAGAGTCACCCGAGATCATTTCGGAAATGGAACAGGCTACGGGCGTCTCAACACTGGTCTTGACGTCCCTCCAACTTGGTTTGGATGACATCCGCGAGAAACTTCGTCTGGCTTCCGGTCGGCAAACAACGAGGGTCGAGGATGTAGCGTATTCATTGCTTGGGATATTCTCCGTGACCTTACTAGTCCTATATGGTGAAGGGGACAAGGCGCTTGGACGACTCTTGGCACACCTACTTACGAGCTCGGGGGATGCGAGCATCCTTGCGTGGGCAGGAACATCCGGTAGCTTCAACAGCTGCCTCCCAGCCAATATCACTGTGTTTGGCCAGTCACCGAACTCACATATTCCGATTCCTATCACCAACACGGAAATGGAAACCATCACTGCCGGATTGCGTGTCCCTTCGTTCAACATGACGCGGGTAACAGAGCTGTATGATCGACTGAAAGACCTCCCAGTGCCCTCATTTTCAGTGCAACGTATGAGGCTTCCGTGTCTCACATTCAAACTTGGACGTGTATTGGGTTCTCGGAAGGGGTCTGAACATGTCTTTTGTGCACAAGCAACCGCTCTCGGTATTGTTTCAATTAGGACTGAGGAGGATCTTTCTCAATTGGGCACCCTGTACCTCGTTCACCCATGGATCGACTTTCTCCTCGACCGGCACCCTGTCGGAAACATCATAAAGACGATACCTGGGGAGGCGGCTGACCGGTCCTCCATTTCCGACGGTTTGCCATCTCTCACTACAACACCCTTTGAACCCATATCGACAAGTTTGAAATCAAATTCGCGAGCAGCACGTCTGGTTGCTCGCCTCAGATGGCTCAATCGATCCACCAGAGGCGCTGCATCACCCCCGCCGCCTTCGACTGTATCTCCGAATGAAAGGCGGCAACAAGTGCTCCAGTTCATCGCTCGTCTGAGGCAACCATTTGGCGCACTGTTACTCACGCCCACCCGGAGAAATATAGACGAGTACAGAAGGGTGGCTGCAGACAGTCTAATTACCGTTCAGGTGAAGGAGATCACTCCGGTTATTCTGGACAAATTAGTGCACTCCGTACGGACGCTGGACATGCTGTGATGGCCTCGCTAATTCCTACTGTGTCCTCCCTTATCTCCTCTCCGAGCCTTTTGGCATAGCCTTCTGAGAGCCTGCGTTGGCCATGTATTCTCGTGTGGACCCCGGTTGCTGGGACTGTTGGCTGTATCCTCTCGTTCGTTTTCATTGTCTCTCAAAAATGCCTAGAACCTTATTCACGAAGTCAGACCCCAATCAGATCACCCTGTCTATGAGGGGTTCCGAGTCCGATCAGAGGTCTTTACGAGGAGAATGGGACAGTACACGATGCTTCAGAACTAATCCAGAGTGAGGCATTTCCATACTTTCACTCAGGCTCAGCCGCGGTTTCAGCGACATATCTGCCAACTCCGGTCGTGTGCTCGGGGGTGTTCACATATCCACCGCTGTGCTGAGCCATTACTGTACATCGCCGGGATGGTGGTGGCGCGGTACCAGGCCTCAGCAGTGGCTAGGGTCCTGGGTGGTTGTTGTATACTAGTTTTTTCTTTTTCTTTTGATAGTTGGTGTAATCCTACCTGGTACTTTTGGTATACTGAAATGAGTCATGTACCTCATCCCATTCACTGCTGTGCCCTGGGATCTGCCAGGTGGCTTGCCATCCCTGCTTGCCTCAACATTACAACACTACATGTACAATAGAGAAGGACTTATAGTGGTTTGCATTTCAATGCAGAAAATACATTAAAAAATCTGCACCTCAAAAGCTGAGTAAGCACAGTTGGCTTTTGTAACTCATCTACCACCTGTGTTATACTATGTTATGTCTGTAGATTGCAGCACCATTTGTTTCAGGATCCAATGTTGTAAACTTGGGGTGACAGGTTACAATGTACATATGTAATTTGTACATGTCTTGAAATTGTCATGCCTTTCCAAGATGTTCATTCTGTGTGCTATCATACTTATTTCGCCACCATTGGTTTGCAAGGTATTCACACCAGAAGAACTGTCAGAACATGTACTAGTATAGGCAAAGAGCACTTGGATGCTCAGCTACAACTAGACTATACAATGTAACCTGACATCCTAAATTTACAATACTAGGTCCCAAAACAAATGGCACTGTAATGCTTGTGACTCAGGCGCGCCCGGGGTCCCCGTCCGGTAGATCCCGAGGCGCGATGGCATTTTCAAATGAAAACTGTAATTGTTAATCACCCCGCCTCGCCTCTCACACACGAGCGCCTGCAGCTGCTCCGTTTGTGCTTCACCCTGTCCACCATCCTTAAATCAACTCAGTCGACTACCCACATTCACAAATAGGATTCTGTCATGCCCTATACACCCTATGATGTCGTTGATTTGGTGACGATACTGTTTTTGCTCCGCTTTAAGCGTCGTGTACTCAAAACAGCCTAGCCCACCCTGAGGGACACGGAATTCGTACCCGTAGCGCATCACTTAGATCACAATGGATCTCAAGATGAACCAAGTATCGCAGCAGACGAAAACTTGAAACGCAAGATGGCGTTGCGATCCTCGATAACACGCCTCCCTGCTGAAGTGCTGGCACACATCTTCGAACTCTACGTACTCGTTGTCGACACTGGGGGCGATTGCGTCCCCCACACCTTCTGTGCATCTCCTCTTGCACGAGTGTGTAAGCTTTGGAAAGCGATAGTGGAATCAGATCCTCATCTCTGGACATCTATCCGGTTTCGTCTCCAAGGTCAGAGCCGCTATGATGATGTGGCAGCAGTCAGGTCAACGTTCGATCTCCACTTGAAGCGATCGGGATTACTGCCTCTTTCGTTCACATTCGTAGATGACCGCAGTGACCTTGCATTGGCATCACTGGCAACGAGACTTATCGTTTTGTTGCTTGTCGATCGACTCCGAACGCATTCACATCGTTGGAAACGTATTACACTCCGTCTTCCAGCCACTCATTTTCCTCTCCTCTTCACGTTCACTCCGTGTGACCTGCCCTCTCTGGAGCATTTTGAAATTAGTCCCAAGGGATCCGGACAGGCAAAAGCGTCTTCTCATCTAAACTTGAAGCTTGCCACGAACCTCAAATCATTTGCCTATATTGTGCCAGGTGGTTTCCCGAACGGTCAAATTACCCTCCATTGGAAACAATTGACGGAGTTATCCTTCCAATTCACACAGCACAGCACGATAAGCTACATGCGATCCCAACATTTCGAGTATCTCTCCCTTTGTCAAAATGTAACTGCATGCTCCCTGAGCATCGATACAAAGATTCCCCCAGGTTCTAGTCCCATCACATTTCCGTGTCTTCGAACACTCCGAATCCGACAATTCTCTGGCGAGCCACATGGACGCACTGTGATAAGCATTCTCATCCTACCTCGGCTCGAAACACTCGAACTTGATGCGTATAGCAGTTCTGACGGGAGTTCCTGGGTTACGCCCTGGCACCACCACAACTTTTCGAGCCTGATCACACGGTCGAGGTGTACCCTCCAGCATCTTTCGGTCCAGGGCATCTATCTCCCAGATGACGAACTTGTGCGGTGCCTCGAACTCTCTCCCACACTCAGATCGTTCCGACTTGGTCCCTATCCGCGATCACAAGACATGGCCGACTTGATTCACCAGTTGACCGTGTCTAGTCATGGGACAGACCAAGCCGGGGATGGTGGACCGCTGGTGCCAGCGTTGCGCGAGATCACGCTGATGACCTCGGTTGCGGCGCATCTAAGTCTAATGGTGCCTATGTTTTGGTCACGTACGGGTCATTGTGCACGTGCTGCGGGGGTGGTCTGCTTGCGACGCATCAGAGTGGCATACGACTACCGTATAAATCTGAACACCTCCGGGAATAGCAGGGTTGAGAGGCTCCGGACTGAGCTGGAACGGTGGGAGAGGGAGCAGAAGGGGGCAGGGGACGTGGAAGGGGATGACGGGAGATTGGAGGCGTCCGTGGTCGTCGACTTTTCATCGTGTCGTCAGATGGGTGGTAACGTTGACAACCTGTGAGTGTCCTGAGGCTGGTCGGGGTCTCTGTCTCTTTGTATTATTAGCTGCCATGTGTAGTGACTTAGGGGAGTGGATGCGGGTGTCCTCTTTCGCTAGGTACTGTCTATCCAAGTAAGATAAACTGCCGCACTGGCTCCATTCGGACTCTCAGAAAATGCGTGCAAGCGTCTGACATCCGTATGAGTCGTGTTATGATGATGCAAAAATTAGCGTATTACATTCCAATGACAAGCACAGTTTGTAGTTGTTTGGTCCTGTTGCCCCTCTCAAATACGCCACAAATACTCAAGCTCCCACGCTTCGGCCTCATTCTCCAGCTGATTCGATTGGCGTACCCACACTTTCGAATGGGCTTCCATGATGTCCCACATGCTTGCTGACGTTGATCCGGCGAAAATTCTGGTAGGTCTTTGCTCTGCCTTATGACATCGCGTACTCAAGGCACCCTAGCCTACCCCAAACGATACGGAATCCATAGGTGCGGTCTCTTACCAACATTATGGTGGATCAAAGATGAATCGCGAATCGCAGTGGGTACTGAGGCATACCAAAATCTACAATGCAAGATATCGCTATCTCCCATAAGACGCCTCCCTACCGAAGTATTGGCGAGCGTCTTTCGATTCTATGTATTGGCTGTCGGCAGGGGTTTGGGCGAGATCCCCGCATCTTCTCTTGCACAAGTCTGTCAACGCTGGAGAGCGATCGCGGAATCAGATCCTCGTCTCTGGACCACCATCCGATTTTGCCCTGATCCGTCCCGCAGTGAACAGAAGGAAGTAGCGAGGATGAAATTTATGATTGACCTTCACTTGGAGCGATCAGGTTCACTGCCGATCTCACTCTCAGTGGCGGATCCAGGATACTCGATGAAACGAAAAGCACTTATTTCATCGCTTTCCAATCGACTCCGAATCCATTCACGTCGCTGGAGGCATATCTCACTTCGTCTTCCATGCGATTATTTTGATCGCGTCAAACTCCTGCCGTGCAATCTGCCCTCCTTGGAACATTTAGAAATTGTGGCTGAAAAGCCTGAATGGATAACGCATTTATCTGAACAAAACTTGGAGCTTGCCACGAATCTCAAATCATTCGCATATACTGGGCATGGCGATTTACTGGACAAGATTGCCCTCAACTGGGAGCAACTTCATCATCTGCTTCGAGTTCGAGTGTTTCAAGTTGAGGCAGGACGAGAACATCTATTGCACTGCGTGTAGCTTGCATGGAATGTGGTTGACGGATACGAAGGGTGTGAAGATAAGAAAAAGTAACAGGCATGTCATCCTGATCTGCTAAGAACACTCGATCCAGGCTCAAGGAACATGTAGTTATATTCCGACATTGGGCGAGATACCTGAATTGTATAGGTGTCCAATAATTCGAGACCTGATCACGAAACGCAAATTGAAAGGATACATCGGTTAGTTGCCTTGAGCGCCCTCATGGAGCATCCACCCTGGCGCGATCACACATTTTCAAGCCTCATCGCACGCTCGGCATGTACCCTCCTAAATCTCTCGCTCCAAGATGTCAGTCTCAAAAAGGACGAACTCTTCCGGTGCCTCAAACTCTCTCCCAAACTTGTGTCGTTCCGTTCCGATCTCCGTCGTTATCCGCGATCACAGGACGTGGCTTACTTGATTGACAATTTGACTGTCTCTGTCCTTGGCGATGGTCCGTTGGCACCAGCGTTGCGCGAGATCACGCTAGTGACCTCGGAGGTGGAGCATTTAGGCTGGATGCTACCCATGTTTCGATCGCGTACATGTCGGCATGCGCATACTGTGGGGGTGGCTCCGCTGCGATACACCGAGGTGGTGTTAGTCAAAACAACAAATCACGGCGGTGATTCCGGGGATCAACTGGGCAAGATTGAGAGTTTTCAGAAGGAGCTGGAACGGTGGGCGTCCGAGAATGGAATTACTAAAGGGTAGAAGACTGAAGCATCAGTGGTTGTCGAATTTTAATTGCACATGTTGACGTGGATCAATGTCATGTACGTCTTCTCAGGTATTGTTTATCCTGATAAGATGGATTGCTCTTCCTCAGCTGTCGTGGTAGTGGAGAGGGTTTTTGTCTCTTGAACTATGTACCCCGGAATTGAAAGGAGGTGCTCTCCTCGCCTCCGATCTACATGATCGATCGTGCCGCAAGATAAAGAAAAAGGGGTGGTTCAGCAGCCCCATTTGAATCACCCTCGACTTCACGAGAGCCGCAGGAAATGATGCTGAGCGCCACTGACCAGATCGAAGCAATGACGCGGAGGGACAATTGTAGGTGGCATTTGACGACAAGCTATATGATGACGACGACGATTGAAGAGACCTGGAACCACCAGCCGTCTAAAAAAGATCAGTTGCGCAAGGTCGAGAGTTTCCGGATGGAGTTAGAATGATAGGTGTCCGAGAGTAAGGAGGAAATGGAGCGCAGGGACACGGGAGGGAACAAAGGGCGGTTGGAGGGGTCAGTGGTCATTGATTTACCACTGATTTACAAGTCTACAAGTTAGTGACTATAAGCATCAGTAAATTCACACTGTGCTTAATTTGGCTTTATCTGTCTAATTCAGCTTGTCAAACTGCAAAACCATATACAACATTACTATACACTGTTCCATACCATTGAAAGCATTGCTACACTACACAAAGGAAGCCCATAAAAATGTTTTTGAATGAGCTTTGAGATGTTATTGCAGCTAGCTAAGCCAAATAAGACACAAAAAGCCAAATTAAGCACAGTGTAGATTTACTGATGAAGTTTCAGTCAGGGTATGCCACTTGGTCCATTGGAGCATTTCGCCAGTCGACTCCAAATGACGTCCCTCAATCATTCTACCCTTCGACGTGTCCGCACTCGCTCGCCGTCCGTCGTCATTTCCCCCACACATTCTGACGTCGTTGGTTTCCCCTCTGACTCAGTAGCAGTACTCGTGAGTCCCTTATCCGTCTTACGACATTACGTGCCAGTTCAAGTTAGGTGCAGCCCGGGGTGGGCCAAACAGAGCGTTACCCCGGCCATGATGAATCCCGAGCTGAACCACGGAACACAGCCGACACTGATGGTGTTGCCACCCCCCGTCACACGCCTCCCCGCTGAGACGCTGGCGCACATCTTTGAACTCTACGTACTGGCTACTCACGGGGATGTTCACGATCCCCACGCTATTCCCGCGTCTCGTCTCGCTCGAGTGTGCAAGCATTGGAGAGCCATCGTGGAGACAGACCCTCATCTCTGGACGTCCATCTGGATTTACCTTCGCCCCTGGAGGGATGAGGCTGAGGCAGCGAGGGGCATGTTTGCGCTCGACCTTCACTTGAAGCGATCTGGCTCACTATCGCTGTCGCTCGCGTTCACAGATGATCGTGAAGTGGGCGCAACACCAGGAATATGCGGTTCGATGCTTGTCGATCGACTTCGAACCCATTCACGTCGTTGGAAATGCATCTCACTTAATCTTTCGAGAGATCATTTCCCCCTTCTTTTCACATTCACGCCGTGCGACCTGCCCTCCTTGGAACATCTAGCAATTGACGTCGATGCTCTCGGCGGCTGGAACGTAGCCTCTGCTCACCTAAACCTGGGACTCGCCCCGAACCTCAAGTCGTTTCTATATAATGGACCTGACGATGTACTAGACAACCAAATTGCCCTCCACTGGGAACGACTAACTGAGGTATCCCTTCAACTCGCGTCTCACGTCAGAATACCGATTCCCATATCATTGCGACAATTTGGGTATCTCGCCCAGTGTCAAAACATAACTACATGCTCCTTGGGCATCTACCCATCGCCTTTTTCAGGTCCAAATGATCACCAGCTCGTAACTCTTCCGTATCTTCGGACTCTCCGCGTCTGTCAATTCTCTCGCCTAATACGTGAACGCTCTGTAATAGATGCTCTCATCGCACCCCAGCTTGCAACACTCGAGGTTCATGTAGGTGTCCAGGCCATTCCTGCTTTGTGTGACAGCTATTACGACCTCAGGTTTATAAACCTCATCGAACGTTCGGGGTGTGCCCTCTTGAACCTCTCAATCCGAGATATCTTAGTCTCAGGCGACGAATTCTTGCGGTATCTCGAACTCTCGCCCACGCTCGTGTCGTTCTGTTTCGCTCCCTATTCACGAATACAGGACATATCTGGCTTGGTTCATAAACTGACCGTCTCCGGTCATGGAGAAAGTCGGGTCGAGAACGAGGGCCCGCTGGTACCGGCGTTGCGAGAGATGAAACTGGCGACCTCAATGACTGGGTGTTCAGAGTCGATGCTGGCCATGTTCCGGTCGCGTGTAGGCCATAGTGCGCATGTTGGGGGAGTAGCTCCACTGCGACGCATCGAGGTGGTGTTTGATGCAGATGCGCCAAAGCACCCCTGTTTCGGGGATCAGTTGAGCAAGGTTGTGAGTCTCCGAGAGGAATTGGAACGATGGGCGTCTGAGAGTGGGGAAGAAAAGGTGCACAGGGAGGCGGAAGGCGTTGGAGGGAAGTTGGAGGCGAAGGTGTGCATCGACTACAAAATTTAGCATTGGGATGTAGAATCCATGAGTCTACGGGCTGGGCTTCGTGTTCATATAATTAAACGAGTTCTGGGTGGGGGATCGATGAGTGACCGTGTACCGTTCCGCTGGGTACCGGGTATCCCGGTGAGATGGGTTAGCATCCGTTGGCTGGTTCCAGTCGTTTCTATCCGGCTAAACTCGCGCTCGCTGAGGCCTGGAAAGTGATAATTTCGCTACTAGTGGACATCCGTGTTGTTCAGCGTTGTCGCCTTGCCAACCGTCTTCAAGCGGTCACCTAGCTACGCAGTGTTGCAACCATCGAAAGCGAGGTGAAGACGAGAGGCAAGGCGGCGAGGACAGCATAAAGGTCACGTGCCGAGGCCAGCCTAGACCCCTTGCCATTCTTGCGGTGCAACTAGTTACGCACCTCCTCTTTTCCAAACATACAAGCGCTTGCACTTCGCTTGTCTTTCTCCTCCTAGTCTGTCCACCATCCTTGAAGCAGTCGATTCAGTCAACATACTCACCCTCGCGAGTCGACTCTTGTCATGCCCCACACACCCCATGATGTCGTTGATTTGGTGACAGCGGTGGTAGGTCATTGTGCCATTTTATGAAATCGCGTACTAATGGCAGCATAGTCCACCCTGGGGGACACGGAACTCAAACGTGTGGCACCCTATCCAGGTCATGACGGATCCCCGACTGAACGACAGAGCACGGCCCATGCAGAGCTGCTCAGAAATGAACAGTTGCGATCTCCCATAACGCTCCTCCCTGATGAAGCATTGGCACATATCTTCGAACTCTACGTACTGGTAGTTGGATGGGATTTGGACGATAAGATGTCCGGTGGTATCCCCGCATTCTCTCTTATACCGGTCTGCGAGCGTTGGAAAGCGGTTGCGAAATCAGAACCTCGTCTCTGGACATCCATCCGGATTTGTCTCCACGCTTGGTGCCTTCAAGAAGATATAGAGAGAGTGGGACCTGTGATCGACCTTCACTTGAAGCGGTCGGGCTCACTCCCGGTGTCGCTCACATTCATGGATAATCGAGGTCACCTTGCAGCACCACACACACCCATCTCGTTGCTTGTCGATCGACTACGAACTAATTCACGTCGCTGGCGACGCCTTACACTCCGTTTTCCCGGAGGCTATTTTCCTCTCCTCTTCACGTTTACACCGTGCGATCTCCCCTCTCTGGAACACTTAGACATCGGCAATGACAGACCCGGGCGGAAAGTGACCTCTTCTGATCTAAACTTGGACCTCAGGCTCGCTACGAACCTCAAATCATTTGCATATACAGGTCCTGGCGATTTTCTGGGCGATGGACTGGGCAATGGAATTACCCTTCATTGGGAACAACTGACGAATGTATCCTTTCAACTTGCACGTCGTAATAGGGTGTTGAGCTTCACGGTACCTCGACAATTCAGCCATCTTGCCCAGTGTCAAAATGTAACTTCATGCTCCTTGGGCGTGGACCCATCGTTTTTTTCGGCTTCAGACGATGACCAACCCATCATATTCCCATGTCTTCGGAAGCTCCACGTTTATCAATCCTCTCACCGGGTACATGCACGCTCTGTAATCGACGCTCTCATTGCACCTCAACTTGAAACACTCGAACTTGATGTAGATATGGTCCCTGTCTGGGGTGACTGGGATTTACCTTGGTACGACTCCTCCTTCTCTCGCCTCATCACACGCTCAAGGTGTACTCTCCTGGATCTCTCAATACGATACATCTATTTCCCGTACGACGAGCTCGTGCGATTCGTCGAACTCTCGCCCACACTCACATCACTCCGTTTCGTTCCCTATTCGCGACAGGACATGGCAGAGTTGGCTCGCAAGCTGATCGCCCGCCTTCACGGAGCAAACCGACCCGGGGACAAAGGTCCCCTGGTACCGGCGTTGCGCGAGATCACGTTGGTAACCTCTATGACAGAGCATCTAGACTGGATGTTGCCCATGATTCGGTCACGTGTAGGTCGTAGTGCACGCGCTGCGGGAGTGACTCCGCTACGACGCGTCAATGTGGTGTTTGACGACAAACCGAACGGCTACAGTGATTCTGGGGATCGACTGAGCAAGGTCAAGAGTTTCCAGACAGAGCTGGAACGATGTGCGTCTGAGAATGAAGAGGGCGGGGACGTGGGAGTGGGTGGGGGTCAATTGGTGGTGTCAGTGGTCGCTGATTTTCCGTTGCGGCGTTATGTGAATGGCAGACCGTGAGCGTGTAGTGTTTGTCTCTTTGTATTATTAACTACAATGACGCCGTATCGACAACCACACAACTACCGCAACTCGGAAGATTAGTAAATACGACTGTCGATAAGGCAGGCGCGTTAGCATACGATAGCAGAAAGAACCAGAGACACTTTTGGGATGATGAACTATATTGAAAGGCGAGCTCCATTTCATAGCTCGCCCTCATGAGGCGATGGGCAAAAGGAGGTGCTGCCGCGAGAAGTGACGCTGCCAGATCGAGAGGATGAGGCTATTGGAGTGCACCAACTTGACTTACCACTCGCAAGTAGGAATGAGCACCGTGACAAACAGACTGTAACACGAGGGTATCAATATCTGGTAGCTTGAAGCTTCTGCATATCGTACCCAGAACATGCTCGTTGAAAGGGTACAAGATGACCGTATCGGATCAGGACTACTAGCCCATTTCTTTTTTCAACACGCATGTGAGTGCCAAATCGAGGCGAAGGGACGACCGTGCAAGCCGTGGCTAGTGATTACAGTAGCAGTGTTGTACTAGTGTGGACCAAACACAAGCGAACGACACGCATATCTTAGGAGCTAGTACTCTAGCCAGTAATCAGGTTGTCCCCTATCATCTCGTCTTCTGCCCAACGCGAGTCACGGTCCTAGTCGCCTCTCGAACAACTGGCACAAACGCCTGTGCCCTTCATCTCGTCCACCACTCTCAGGCTCTACTCACAAACAGATTCCCATCATGCCAGTGCCCCACAGGCCTGCTCGCGTTTTCGATCCAGTGACAATACTGGTAAGTCTTCGCTCCGCCACATGATATTGTGCACTCAAGGCAGCCTAGCCCACCTTGAGTGATGCGCCGGAACTCATACGTACAGCACCTTGCTCAAATCATAGTACTGGACCCCAAGATGGACCACGAATTGCGGCGGATACTCAATCACGCAGAAATTTACAGCACAAGGCGGCGTTTCAATCTCCAGTAGCATGGCTCCCTGTGGAAATATTGACACAGATCTTTCGACTCTACGTACTGGCTCTTGACAAGGATTTGGACAAGATGGTGTCGCACACCATCCCCGCATGTTCTCTTGCGCAAGTCTGCCAGCATTGGAGAGCAATCGCCGAATCAGACACCCATCTCTGGACCTCCGTACGGTTCTGCTTTCGCTCTCGGATTCACGAGGAAACAGCAAGGATCGAATTTACTTTCGACCTTCACTTGAAGCGATCAGGCTCACTCCCAATGTCTCTCACATTGGTGGATGATCGTGAGCATCGCACAACACCAGAAATACCCGTTTCATTGATTGCCGATCAATCCCGAACCCATTCACGTCGCTGGAGACGCATCGCACTTCGTCTACCCTGCCATTATTTCCCCCGACTCTTTACCTTCATGCCGTGCAGTCTGCCTTCCTTGGAACACTTCGAAATTGAAGTCGATGAGTTTGGATGGAAACCACCCTTTCCTCAGCTTAACTTGGAGCTTGCCACGAACCTCAAAACGTTTGCATTTGCCGGACCCGGCGATTTACTGGATAAAATTACCCTCAATTATGAACGACTGACCGAGGTATCCTTGCAATATGCGTCCCGCAAAGAAGTCCCGCGTAACCCGCCACCCACACATTTCAGGCATCTCGCACAGTGTCGACATATCACTACTTGCTCTTTGGGCCTAGATAGTACGTTTTTTAAGGATATGGACCACAACAAGCCTGTTACTTTTCCTTGTCTTCGGACCCTTCGCCTCCGTCGACAGCCTCAATTCAATTACTGGGCATCCAGTACAGCAGTAGACACTCTCGTCCTACCTCAACTGGAAACAGTCGAACTTGATACAGATAGGGAATTTGTCTCGAGCGAGACTCCACCTTGGGATGGCTGCGGCCTTTCAAGCCTCATTGTACGCTCGGGATGCACCCTCCTAAATCTCTCGGTTCGAGCCGTCCGTCTCCCAAACAAAGAACTCGTGCGGTGCCTCAAACTCTCTCCCACACTTCTATCACTCTGTCTCGATCTCCGTTTTTATAGGAGATCACGGAACGTAACTCACTTGCTTAACAAGCTGACCATCTCGGGTCATAGAAAAGGACAACGTAAGGGTGATGCCGGTGGTCTGCTTGTACCAGCGTTGCGCGAGATCACGTTTGTGACCTCAAAGACGGGACATCTAAATCGGATTCAGCCCATGCTTCTGTCGCGTGCACGTCGTAGTACGTGTGCTGCGGGGGTGACTCCATTGCGACGCATCGAGGTGGTGTTTAGCGACAAGTGCTATCATGATGACCGCGATCGTTTGGGAGATCGACTGAGCAAGGTCGGAAGGTTTCAAACGGAGCTGAAACGACGTGTTTCCGAGAGTGAGGAAGAGGGCGGGGACACGGGAGGGGACGAAGGCAAACTGGAGGTATCCGTGGTTGCCGAATTGCCATTGTGGCGTCGGATGGCAGCTCGGCCAGCTTTGCCCATCGAGGGTGCCAGAGACTTGAAGATACGTTTTTGCTAGACGTTTATTGTTCAGTGCTATTGCCTCGCCAGTTTTTGCGCCTCAAAATCACCCGTCGAACGCAAAAGGAGGGCAGTTGCACCGGTGCGGCTCGTGTAAGAATGCATACTGTGACCTGTACTTCTCTGCTGAAATTATCCGACGGTGAAAGGCAAGGGATCCGTCATTTCCGGGCGGAGCGGCAATTCGCCATACCTATTTGGGAATATTGGCCAAGATGCGCCAGGGATTGCTCGACCAGACGGCTCGGGTTGGTGTGCGGTGCTGTCCTGAGTTATCTGTGGGTGATGTTTTTTTTCGTGTTTATCCAGTGATGTGATCACCTCTTGTCAGACATTAGTGGAGCCTGGTGGTGGGTTTATCGTAGTGTGTACATGCTGTGCGTGTTCACCATTTGAGAGAAAGAAAAAGAGAAATTTGAGGATCTTGCATTGGAGGGTTTTAGTCGTGCGCGCACAGTTGACGGGCCTTGGGGCTTGAGAAGGGAGGGGGCGCGCGGCCATACACCTTCTAGCACCTAGGGGTGCAGGCGTTGGGGGAAGGGGAAGGGGGACGGGCGGGTTTGTGGGTGCCCGTGTGTGGTCCATGTTGACGCTGTGGGTTGTTTTGGGTGCGGTGTTGAATCTGTGTGGCGCGTCAGCGTTTGTCCGTGGGTGGATTGAGGTAGTGTTAAAGCGTGAGGAAAGAGTCAGAAGGTATGTCCATGTCGTATCATCTGGCGATTTCATATGTCGGGGATGCCTGACATATTTTTATGGAGTGCAGTCTGGAATACTCCCGTTGTTGCTGTTTCAGGGCTGAGACACTTTTAGGCAGTTATTTATCTCTGGGGAGTCTGACATACGCCAAAGCCCGACATGCCTGTGCCAAACACGAAGTTCCGTAAGTATATAAAGCAGATGTATTCCGGACGTCGCACTGGCCGCAGGCGTCACCTCTTTTCTTTTCCCTTTCATCGTCTCCGCCTCCGTGCGGCCTACAGTTGTTCGATCTCTTCTGCCAACCCCCCCCACGCAATTGCCTGGTGGACCCTGTTATGTCTCACCCACCCTCCGACATTGCTCCCTACCTTGTCAGTCTGACAACGGTGTGTGTACAACCATCCTATGTCGAAGATATCGTGTGCTCATGTTGGTGCTGCGCAGCATGGGGTTAGGCAACTCCAGGTTCGGCCAGCCCAGCCATGTATCCCGGCCCACGTTGAACAATCACAAGATCCGCGGTGCGACGTCTCGCAGTGCCCCATGGCCTGCCTCCCGCCCGAGCTCCTGGCGCACATCTTCGAATTCTACATGGCATCCAGGGAGAGTTCGACGCCCGCATTACTCGTTCCAGGATCTTCCTTCCTTGTAAGGGTTTGCAAACTTTGGAAGGCGGTCGTGGAATTAGATCCTCACCTCTGGACGTCCATTCACGTTTACTTCCCCCAAACACTCCAAACGTGCGAGGAGGATGTCCTCAGAGCCAAGCGCTTCATCGACCTGCACCTGCACCGATCGGGTGTGTTTCCGATATCACTCACGTTTACCGATCAACGCAGCTACGCCACATGTACGAGGAAACTGGTTTCCTTGCTCGTTGACCAACTTCGAACGCACTCTCGTCGTTGGAAACGTATCTCGCTTCATTTGTCGTGCGGTTACTTTCCCCTCCTCTTCACGTTTACGCCGTGCGATCTGTCCTCTCTGGAACACTTCAGCGTCAGTGGTGACGTGGTAGTTCAGCAATTCGCGGCCCCACACCTGAACCTGGAGTCTGCGACGAAGTTGAAAACGTTTGCATATGCTGGACCTGGGCCCTCGGTAGAAGACGATATCACTGTCCGTTGGGAGCAACTTGCAGAGGTGTCGTTCGATTTTACTTCTTATGATGGGCGGAACGCCACGCTGGCTCGCCAGTTCTGGCGTCTTTCCCAGTGCCAAAATATCACCGCTTGCTCCTTGGGCATAAACGATTTTGCGGATCCGATTCATGGGGCCGACGAAGGCATCACGCTGCCCTGTCTTCGAACACTCCGCGTCCGCCTGATCTCACCCTGGTCGCGGGTGCACAACGTCATCGAAGCGCTCACCCTGCCACGGCTCGAAGCGCTCGAAATCTATGGGACGTTTCTGGAGAATTGGGAGGTTTGGAAACCACGGTGGCAAGATGGCCATGTCTCAAACCTCTTGGCGCGTTCGGGGTGTAACCTGCGCCGGCTCTGGATCTATGACGTCCATCTACCCAACGACGAACTCGTGCGCTGTCTTGAACACGCACCCGCACTCGCGTCGTTTCATTTTCATCCTTGCCCGCGATCGCAAGACATGACCTACGTGATCCGCGAACTGGCGTGCGCTGCGCTCGGCGGCGCAGGTACCATGGATCCTCCCGAACAGGATGGACCGAAGAAGCGCGACGTTGGCCAGCCGAGGCTAGTGCCAGCGTTGCGCGACATCGCGCTGGCCACTTCGGTGGTGGGGCATCTCGACTTGATGATGCACCTGTTTCGGTCGCGCACTTTGGGGGCGCAAGCTGCGCTGCGGCGCGTCGATGTGGCATTTTCTGGCGAACCGCCACCCGTCTGTGATGATCGATTGGGCAAAGTCGCGAGTTTCCGGAAGGTGCTGGAACGGTGGGCGTTGGAGAGTGAGAGAAGGAACAGGAATAAGAAGAACTATAGACATGAAGAGGAGAGGGACCAGGGGAGGGTGGAAGTGTCGGTAGTCATCGATTCGCCATCGTGGTGTAGATGGACGTTTTGTGGATAGCTCCGTGTGATGCTTACCCTGGATCCGACTTGCCACACATGTTTTTTCGAAAGACCACTTCCTGGTCAACTTGGGCTTTGAGGTGGTAGCATTCATGCTGCGCCCCCGTCCAGCACCAAGTCTGTGGTGTGGTAGCGCAGGGACCTGCAGAAAGGGAAAGTACGGAAGATGCCGAGGAGCGCTTCAAGTCGCTCCAAGAACCGTAACTCTCGATTTGGGCCAACCACACCTCCCGTCGGCTCCCAACCTCAGGAAATAGCAGTTGCCAAGTGTCGCACGGAATCAGTCGCGGCCGATAACGATGCACCGCTGCCAAAAACGAAATCCACATGAAGGGCGATCGTATCTCCTAGGATGCCTCTCCGCGCATAACAGTCATTTCCTCTGGTCTCGGTGCCACCGCACCACCTAACCCTTGATCATGTTTTTTTCACATCCTAGTATTCTCTGGACGAGAGGTGCGCTCATTTGGAACAACTCTTTTATCTAACCAAGTAAACCTCCTGTTCACTTCACTGTTGGGATTTTTTGCCGACGGTAGTTATGTCGACACCTGTTGCGGTGATTCGTTCCAGGGGGAACGGTATTACCAACTTAGAGGCGCCTCCCCTTTGGGATAGGAAGGCCATCACTCGCTTACGGTCTAGAGCTGAACATTTATAGATTGAATCTCTCGCCAATGTCTTCTATGCGCCGGCACTCCTGTGGCTGTCTCGAGTATCTAGCCGTACTT
>JBBPLU010000236.1:4655-32121 GCA_038089935.1 Boletellus emodensis | reverse complement strand
CTTGCACCCGCTGTTGCCAAGGACGTTTATGAGCAGCTGTTCCAGAACGGATCGACGCCTGATTATCGAGATGCTGCGCGAGCATTGCACGTCGCTATCGAACGGCTTCGCGAGCGTAAGCCAGAGGTGGCGTTTAAAAATTGGCTTCCCTTTATCCACATGGGTCTCTGAATTTTGGCCGTCGTTACACGCTATGTACTGGCTTCGTCCTCCTACCTCCTAATAAATGTAATTTGGCCAGCGTTTGATTGGTTTTTTTGTGTTCCTCGTTTATTGTCCTGTGGGGCGTTAACCCTTTCCGGACATCTACATGCGTGGGTCTTGTCAGTAAAGAAGAGGACCCTATGGGCGATAGCCACGTATGACGGGCATGGGTGTGTGGGGTGGGCATTGGTAGGATATGTACGTACACGTATGGGGGTAAGGGAAAATCGGCGCTGGGCTAAGTCTTGGATCTTGGTTTTGCGGGATCTTTTGTGGATCCGGGGGTGGCGGTCGCGCCACTGGGTGGTTCGTCATCCAAGTTCATGACTGGATGGAAGGGGGTCATGCCATTGGGCGGGTTGATGTGATGGCACCGGGCGGGTGTCTCAAGTACATGCGTAATGCTGTTGTGGCTCCATGTTGCGTGTTTTTGTCCGCGGGTGGGCTGAGATTACCACTTTGAAGGTGAACGTGAAGCGCCCGGTAGCATGGCTTTTCTTCCTTTCGGATCGCCGAGGAGGGTTCGCAAGATCAGCCTGGACACCCTGGGGATCCGGCGCAAGTATCCATGCCATTTCGGATGTCAGCTCGCGCCAACTCCCGCTTCCTGGGCAGCGGCACATTCTGTCCCCTGAAAGCCTCAAAGAATCCAGGGATGCAGCCATGGGGCAATCTTCAAGCTTCAAGCTCGAGGGCCGTCGCCCGCAAAAGGAATGTCAATTTTAGAGTCCCTTGCGGGACTCTACCAGCGGCATATTGCGGTATATGAGCCCACAGTGTCCACACGCCCAAAGGAGTTTCCGGGCCGGCCGGCAGTTAGATACAAGCGATTCGCTTTGATAGAGCCAATCACTAGGTTAGCATACGGTATGATATGGGGGTAGACGCATCGTTTGCACGGATTAGTACAGCAGCGTTCGCCACTGCATGAATGACTTCGGAAGTCACAAGACTGTCACAATCGGTCACAATCGGTCACGCAGGAAATTTTGATCTCCGCCATTCGAAGCGACCATACCCGCAGAGAGGAGATGCGAGGGTGATGTGGCATGCTTATGGGCTCATTGGTACTCTCTGGCAGCCTTGTTTGAGTGCTCCGAGCAACTCGAATTCTGCAATGAACATCATCATGTCCCACAAGTGAGTGCATCATTCGTTCCCATGGAGTCCTCCCGACGTTCTGGGCCGACTCACTCATATATTCGCACTGCTCATCACATCTTGCTGCACTCTGAGGTGTTGTTGCTGATCCAATGCTAGTATGACAGGCTGGTGATCATACGCGTATATCTTGTGGTCAAATTCCAAACATGTTGACTGTATTTCGGCCATCCGACCTCGTCCACTGGCATCCTACCACTCTGGCTTCACATTCTCGACCCGGACGGTGTGAGTTGTTCCTGGCATTATGGCAGAAACCCCGTCGACCAAGATAATTCCTAGAAAGATAGCGTTGCTTGTCGAGTCTTTTCTTGTCGGAAGTATCTACATTGCTCGGGCGGTGAAAGAATAAACGTCTATCAAGTCCATGGTATCCCCGACGCCACGTCAGACATTGCCCGCCCGGGGCGTCCCCTCCACCATCCGAAAGTCATACACGAACGTCAACAAGTAGAACGTGAGTTCGAACGCGGTCATCCACTCGATCACCCCTCTCACGTTCGGCGCCGTGGAGAACCTGGAGGTATCTCTTATACGAAGGGTTCAGAGACGAAACTTGTGTTGGAAGTTTCCCAGCGCCATTACAATGCTGGCGGCTGACAATAGGCAAAAGTGAGTAACTGGTCTCTGGTAATGGCCATGGAAAACGAAATGGAATGAGATGATGTTAGATAAGATAACTGATACCTCATGCCATACTCGCATAGTTGGGTGTTCCCGGCAAGATACAGTTGCGACAACCAAATTCTATCCAGTTCCCATTCAACAACAATAAGTTCTTGCTGTGATAGGATAACTAGGATATGTTACTGTAATGAAACTCTTGTGGATTGTGTTACTATTTTACGAATCAGAAGTGTTGTAAAGGTGCGATGGGCGAAATTATGAATTGCGGGCTTTCCCCTTCATGCGCCGTCAGCACCTCTCAGATTTCTCGCTCATCGTCCTTATCGGCAGCCATACAGGAAAATTTGATCTCCGCTCGGGTTTCCGTTCCGATGCGAGGGTGGTGTGGCATGCTTTATGAGCTTCGCTCAAGATGGGACGATGAGCCTACGACAGTATTTTGATACCGGGATGGTACTGACCCGACCAGGGCTGCACATTGGACGTGCGCACGTTGGTACTCTCTGGCAGCCTGGTGTTTGAGCGCGGAGTGCCCACTAATTCGGATTCCGCGATGAACATCATCCGTTGCCACGCAGTCCTCCTGATATTCCCTTGTATTCGCTCTGTATTGCTCATCGAATCCCTTGCAGATGGCGAGGGTGGACCCCACGGTGATGGGTTCCACCGTGGGTACCGCATAGCAGCGCGGAAGTACAATTGGAGATCTGAAAGGATCCCAGGCGCCCGAACGACCTGGGGATATGCCTAGCGTTCCTAGGTATATATGGCTTCGGCCTGAGCGGGAAGCCCCCCCCCACTCCACTTGTGTTACCCGCAATTGCGACCAGTTCAGCCGGGGCGTCAAGTCGCCTTCACACCTCCGCCACCTCTGAAGGTCCGCGCGGAAACCACTGGTAAGGCATCAGACTGGGAGCTGGTACCCTAAACGGCCTCGGAAGGCGACAGTAGAGGTAGCAGTAGCCCCCTGACGAAAGATTTTGCAGGCTCGAAACCGTTATTGACCCGTCCCGCTACCTGTCCCTGCTCGTACCGTATGCGGCGACCCCCTAGCGGTCTCCTGCAGCCCGATCCTGACCCTCGTGGAGGGATGTGCGACGGATGAGAAAACAGGCTCGATAGCCCAAACATCCTCTCTCGTAGACCACGGACTGTAGCCATCGGCCACAATCCCCCCACACTGCCCGTCACATCTTGCTGCCCTCCGAAGTGTCGCTGCTGATCCAATGCTAGTATGACAGGCTGGTGATCATACGCATGTATCTCGTGGTCAACTTGCAAACATGTTCGCTGCTGTATTTCGGCCATCAGACCTCGCCCATCCCGCCATTCTGGCCTCACATCCGCGACCCGGACGATGTGAGTTGTTACAAATTTGCTCGGGCAGTAAAAGAATAAATAGGGTATCTGTCAAGTCTATGGTATCCCCAACGCCACGTCAGGCCTTGCTCGCCTGGGGCACCACCTCCACCATCCGAAAGTCGTACACAAACGTCAACAGGTAGAACGTGAATCCGAACGCGATCGTCCACTCGACCGCCCCGGCCACGTTCGGCGCCACGAAGAACGTTACCGCGAACACGGCCGCCAAACCGACCAGCGTGAGGCCGATGACTGCCTTGGCGACATACGCCCGCCGTAGCTTGTCCTCCTTGGGGTAGTCTTGTACGATCCACCGGAACTCGACCACCGCGAAGATGATGGAGAGGCCAACGCTGATCATGAACACGAACAAAAAGCGGTAATGTTCGGTCTGGTACCGCTTTAGGTCGAACCCGGACAGCAGGGCGAGCGTACACATGGCGACAAAGGCACAGACGATGGCGAGCTGTCCAAAGACGCGCTCACGTCTGCGATGCCCGGGGGGCAATCTCCCTTGGTGCCGGAGAAGGCGCTCGAGGGTGAGCGAGATGAAGAGACCGAGCCCGGTGATGCAGCATGCGGCGATGAAGAGAGGTTTTAGGAATGATGAACCGACGTCAGAAACGTAGGCGATCTTGTATTGCCCAACCACATATTCTGGACGTCCAGAGATGATCCAGGTCAACAGCATCGTAAGGAGAGTAGAGAACCATATGAAGGCAGAGAATAACGGGATAATGATAAAGCAATGGCGCTGGCTTACAAGAGACATTGCAAGACGGGAGAATTGACGGTACTTCTGTACAATCCCGTTTTTATATCAGCAGACAGTTCGTAGACGAAGTCAAATCATTTGTTTCGAAACGACAGCAGGCGAAACACAGGGCCCACAGAAACGACCCAAAAAAAAGAATGGTTCGGCGAAAATGCATCACTCTGTGACTCTGCATGAACAGCCTGGTAGCACGGTGCTACGAAGCGACATGCCATCGGTAAAACACTTGAAACGAACACCTAACTAAGTCGGCTCAAGCTTTCGTAGTTATACTTATACTAGGGGGAGGTTACGTGTAGTAAATCATAGCAATTTCATTGGCAGCGATCCGAAAAACTCTACAAATTGTTCCATACGTTGGCATCTGCAGAAGAGCATGTCAGTGTGAAGAGCGAGTTCCCTCGACTCTGTTGTTGACGTATGCTACGAGGTATTCAGAATCAGTGAAGCTATCCAAATGGAACATGTTTCGGCAATGATACAATAGATAGTTTCATCATTGACAAAATCATGATGAAAATAATTAGAAAAAACGGTGTCTTTCGTGAACATTTTTATCACTATTTCTTACACCTAGCGTGTACCCGGATAATTTGGTTTGACAGTCGGGTGGAAAGCAGTGGCGCCTGTAAGGAATGGCGTCGCGGCGTTCACGCACAGCCGCGTTGACGCGTGAAAGCAACGACGGTCTACCATCCCCATTCCTCTTCTCTTCATGTACCATGCACTCCACTCCGCCCATTTCGTCAATATAGATATGTTCTGCTCGTCCACCCTCTCAGACCACGAGTTCCTTATCCACCTACACTATTTATATAGCTGTGCCCTACTAAGATCGTTTGAACCGCCACTCGAATCAACGACAAGCGACGTCGTGTACGAGCGATCGCTCGTATTCTCCCGCCCCTATCGCTAACATAACCCAGTCCCTCCTTCTGCGCGCTGTCCCCCTCGAACGCGCCACTGTCGGTCGTCGAACCCGTTGACCACCTACACGCCGCCTGCGGAGAGAAACCCCTTTGGATTGGTGAAGTAGTTTTGAATCCCCGATGGATGCCCCTTTGTGAGGGGCGACACCACAGGAAAAACAGAAGCATTTACACTCCCATAGGCACCATTATAGGGCTTGACAATCAATCCATCCTTTCGAAGAAAAGGATTAGAAGGGATTATAACACTTATGTTTTTTCCATGATGAATGCAACGGTGACGCCGATACACCAGTTCAGGAAAAAAAAGACTAGATGGCACCGATATTTGTGACATCATTGGCCTCCCGGACCGAAATATTGGATACGTTCAAGTGGCGACATCGAATGATCGGTCGACGACTCATGTGGCAGAGCTCAAAGTGGTCACGGTGCACGTTTTATAAGTGGCTGAGTAACCCAAGGCAGGCGACGGCCCAAGTGGTGGGGGCGGCAGTGGGTGGGCAGGCGGTGATGGCGGTGGTGGGCGCCGATCAGTACATTCATCAATCAAGCCATATCTCCAAGTGCGCCTGATCCCCTGAGCACCTACACGAACATGAATCCCTGGCCCAATAAACGGGGGACAGAGAAAACACACATGTCCCAGATGGTACACATCTGGTTTGAAAAAATCATAAAGCTCCCCGTGCCTTTCACGGCCTGACAACTGGCCGAGATACGAGGTCAGCATGTGGTTCACCGTGGACGTATGCCATGCTGCGCAGGATGTTGGAAATCGTCATAAAGCCGTCTGTAGCAATGAGCACTCGCTCACCAAATTTCGCATCGGTCGTCCTCTTCGCCGTAAACGCCATGGCCGCCACCACATTTTTGCTCTCTTTCTCCAGTATCTTCGGGTTCATCGAGCCGCTCACGTCCCTTTCCGCGTTCCTCACCAACGTACGCAAACATGATGTACCACGCAACGAGGTCAAGATATCAGGGGTACCGTTGGCCAAACGGATCCCATCTTCCAAGGGGCCAATTACAGATGGACCTTGATGGGCGTGGATTCGTCAAGCTAGTCCGATGCCTCTCCACAGCGCGCCACACGTTTAGTGACCGAAAGCAAAGCCATCCTGTCTGTAATCCGTGTTTCGACTCGGTGTTGTCGGAGGCAGAACCTGCCAAAGCGCAGTGAGAAGGTGTACTCGTCGGAACGGACCGAGAGAGCTCACCGATCACGTGAGTACTCCCACTTTTGGGATGAGAGCAAGTTGCCGAAAGCGGTGAGTAAACGGATGCCGGTGCTATCCCAAGTCCTCGCTGTTCTGCGAGGGTGTCTCGATGCAGCCACACGGTACAACGCATTCCGCGCTATCGACCGGCGTACGGACCTGTGCCAATCGATTACCCTCAACGGTATCGGTCCCTTTGAGTCTCAAGCAGAGTGCCAGTCTTTAAAAGCAGCGGCGACAATCAGCCACATGATCACTCATCCGTTCTCATACGAACTCTTCTCTTCCCACTCCGCTTGCTGCGCTCCGAAATATTAGCTCATCGTACAAACTATCTATTGCTACAGTGCTGAAAGAACGGGCATGCGGTCGTCAACACCTCTGCAACGCGACACCACCATGTAAACACACCAAAAGTCCAAGGTAACATCCCGAACGCCACGTCAGACCTTGCCCGCCCGGGGCACCACCATCCGAAAGTCATACACGAACGTCAACAAGTAGAGCGTGAACCCGAACGCGATCGTCCACTCGATCACCCCACCCACGTTCGGCGCGGTAAAGAACGTGGCCGCAAACACGACCGCCAAGATGATCAACGTGAGGCCGACGACCGCCTTGGCGACGTACGCCCGCCGAAGCTTGTCCACCTCGGGATAGTCCTGCGCGAGCCACCGGAACTCGACCACCGTGAAGATGGCAGAGAGGCCGACGCCGATCATGAACACGAGCAGGAAGCAGAGGTGTTCGGTCGGGTACCGCTTCGTGTCGAGCCCTGACAGGAAGACGAGGCCACACATGGCGATAAAGGCGCCGACGATGGCGAGTCCCCCAAAGACGCGTTCGCGTCTGCGGTGCCCGAGAGGCAATCTCCCTTGGTGTCGGAGAAGGCGCTCGAGGGTGAGCGAGATGAAGAGACCGAGCCCGGTGATGCAGCACGCGGTCACGAAGAGAGGTTTGAGGAATGACGCGCCGACGTCAGAAATGTAGGCAATCTTGACTTGCCCGGCCACGTATTTTGGACGTCCGGAGATGAGCCAGGTCAACAGCAACGCAAGGAGGGTCGCGAACCATATGAAGGCGGAGAATAACGGGATGATGATAAAGTAACGGCGCTGGCTCGTAAGAGACATTGCAAGACGGGAGAGTTGGCGGCATTGCTGCGCGGATCCTGTCTTTATATGAACGCATGGACAACGCGTGGACAAAGTCAAATCACTCGCCTCGAAACCACGGCCGAGCTACGGCCCTTGGCGCGCAGTGCCCCCTTCTCAGGTGGCTTAGGAAGCATTGCAATGTTTCAAGCCCTCATGGCTGTCCTCAGCCCTACGACCACTCCATCAAACAAAACCTGCAAGTATCCCTCATACGATGGGCTCACGGACGAAACCAAAGGGCACCTAGCCCAGAAACAACCCAAAGAGGAATGGTTTTGTGCGGCCGCAAAGCGAAAACACAGCGTCAGCAAACACAACGTAACATCCACCTCCACGGCGGGTCATTGTTTCTTTTTATCCTCGTCATCAGCACACGTGTCCCCCGGACCGTTCATTATCTCCAATATTAGATGGTTGGGGGAGCCAAACATCATCGAATCGCCCCCCGTTTCCCAGCCTGCTTCGCCCAGACACCGCACGAAATCAGGCAGTGCCTCGCGGATCGCCAACAACGTCGAGCGTAGGATGTCCGCTGGATCAGCACCGTCTGCCATATATAGCCGTCGCGCAACCTCGACAGCGTGGATCCAAGCCTGAAGTTGATCCGTCGAGCGATATCCGTCCTTGAAGCAAACCAACGTGGTGAATCTCCGCGGCCCTCGGCCGTTCTCATCGGCTACACACAATACATACCGCTCGTCTTCGAAAATGCCAAGTGCGCGTGCGACGTGCTTCGCAGTGCATTGCGATATAATACCCCGGAACGAGGTCCCCAGGATACACCGACCCAAGGTGCGGCCCGTGAATGCGTCACGGATGGTGCTGGGAACCCCAAATAGCGCCTCTTTGGAAGCAACATCGGGAGGTGTGAGCGCTCTCGTGTTACATGCACCGTTTGGGGCTTTGAAACTCGTCCAAAGGATGCACGCGCGCTGCCTGTTGAGCGTACGGAGGACCACAGACCGCACAGCGAGATAATTGAACCACAGGTGCGCCCCGACCAACACAAAAAGGACCACATATGTCAAGGCGCGCGTGTTGACGTAGCGTATCAGAAGCGTGCCGATCTGCCATCCGTCAATGATGGGACGCGGGCGACAATCCACGCCTTACCAACATCCCCGACAGTCCCACAACAGTCTCCCTGCTCGCATCCTTTGCGCTGACTTCGCCCACGTCGCCCTTTCCGGTCAACGGGGACGCAAAATGGTTCGTGAGCGCTGATTTCGAGCCACCGGCCACGAGTGCACAAAGCGAGGTCAAACCGCCGCTCAAACACAGCGAGACTATTTGCAGTGTGGCGCCTGACGGGAGAACGGACCAATACGTCGACAGATCAATCGATCCGATGAAAGGAACGACGGTGTCGAGCACCGTGGACGCATCGTTGAACACGTCTGCAAGATATCGGAACGTTTTGGTTTCGGGGTAAAGTGAAGTGCCGAAATAATACGCCCCAAGGATGGCTGGCCAGCAGATTTAGCGGTGAGCATCGGACGCACGATTCTGGAAGAGGGACGACTGACTTGTAAGTCGAGAAAAGACGTCTTTCAGGACTGTCAACAGCAAGGCGTGGGTGGCTGAAACAGAGGCGTTACCCACTTCAACGCCTTGTGGGGCCACATATAAATACCGCTGCCAGAGATTGTGATATGAACGAAGAGATACCTTCTAGGGCACCCCGAGAAGCCAAAAGCCCTGAGAGCGAGTTGCAAAATGCTTGGAGGGCGTTGTACGTTTGATAGCTGACGAACATTCAAACATTGGCGTTTGAGCACACCCCGCTTAGGCATGCTACACGCACTCGAGGTAGTCTAGGGCGTCCAAGATTGGTTACTGAATCAGTTTCCACGACCAGGAGGGACACACTCTACCTGGAGAAACGCTCGCAGGATACCCGGCGGGAAGGAAGAGGTCGGAAAGAACATGGTATAGGGACCCCGGCCCTGTGTGTGCGGCGTATGCACGAACCTGAGGGGAAAAAGATGCGTTTGGGAGGGCCTATGATTGTTCCGCTTAGCACACACGTTTTCTCGCATGCGACTGCTGAGGTCCCCACCTTGGGAGCGACGGTAGCCTGTGTACGCTGTGGTGCGACGGGCACCTCAAACACACGACCGGTGTCGTCTCGCTCGACCACGACGGCCACAGCAGCCATGCTGAGCACTGGCGAGGGAGGGATGAGGTTCAGCTCCGCAGGTTGTGCGACTTTCGCAGGCTCGCTTATCTGGGTGGCCTGGGCGTTATGGTGGCAAAACAGGATCACCTTCGGAGCGCATCTCCATGGACCGCACAGGCGATACTATAAAAATCGATTCGCAGACAGCGATAGATAAAGCCCGCTAAAAGTTCTCATCGGGCCAAGTCAATCACTCGTCAACCACCGCGATGCGAGGCCACGACGATGGCGAGCACACCGAGCTCGTCGCGGACCTGTGGTTCATCATCATGAGCCTGTTGTCGCCGTCGGACGTCGTCCGGCTGAGCCTCGTGAGTGGCCCTCCTCTCATCACGGACGATGGCGTTTGACCGCGCGTCGGCTGGGAAAGACTTGCAAGACGCTCTTCCAGTATTCCCAGTACCACCACGTCTGGCACACCGCGCTCGTCAAGCACCGCTTCCTGCCCAAGACTTACCCACATCTCCGCTACGCCCCCACGGACGTTATCCGGCGCCAACTCATCACCACCGGGCGTATCGATGCTGCCTTCTCCAGGGGGGCCCTCAAGCCCGTGCGGAGTTACTCCTTCCCGCTCGACTTTCCCGGCGTCTTCCAGGGGATGAAGTTCGTCCCCGGTACTGACTGGCTGGTGCTGCTCTTCCACAGCCGGACGCTCAATCCCGCTCGGCACTCCAACATTTGCATGTTGAGACCACCGGCGATCAAGTCGGGCACGTCTAATCAGACGCCCACCTCCGTGACGCTGCAGAGCGAGTGGTGTTGGCTGCACCTCGGCCTGCGAGACGGCCCGTACAAGTCGTCGCGAGGCGATGATCTCATGCTCTTGCGGACGTTTGTCAAAAACGAGTGAGTGGTTTGGGACCGTTATCGCGTCGTGAGCCCATCGGTAGACGGTTCTCTCCAGGCGTACGTATGCGATCTGCCACTTGGACACGAAAACGCCGTCGATCAAGATCACGTTCAAGGTCCATACCACGCTACGAACGAGGAATCACATCGTCGCTGGGGACTATCTCGTCTACGGATGGATCACCGAAGAGCGCAAGCACATGGTCCAGATCATGAAACTCAAGGAGGACTATGTCGAGCTAGCCAAGAATGTGACTGCCGAGATCGACTGCCCCGCGGGACACGATGGGAGGCTGATGGTAGGTTTCGGCCATGTGGAACAGGTTATTGTTGTCCCTCGCTTAAACTGTTCCGTTTCAAGGTGCGCTATGACCTGCGATTATCCGGGAAGCGGCCCAGATTGCTACTCATAACCACGCGGCTGATGGCGGCATATGATATCTCCGACGACGTATTGACGTCTGGGTGCCAGTCTGCTCCATTAAAACTGCCAACGGTGTGGAAGTACGTTCCAGAAAACATCTCTTTCGGCAGAATACTGCGCGTGTTCCACGAGAGCGCCATCGTGACGCTATACGAAGGCAAGCTCAGGTTCGTCTACCCAGAAATGGACAGCCCAGAACCCAACGCGAAGACGATAGCCACGTACAAGGTATGCGCTCCCTTTTAAATGCTTTCCTTATCGGGCGACTGACGTGACTGTGCTCAAGTTCTCGTCCCCGACGCCGTACAGCACCACGTACCCGGCGGTCTTTACTTCGGAGCGAATATTCTGGCCGCTGCGTTTCCACCGCTCGCTGTCTTCTTCGGTGGGCTCGAATCACCTCATTGAAGCGGCCATGCTTCCTGCTCCACGCAACGAGGAGTGCACGATCGACAGGGTGGTCGTCGATCACGAGGACCTCTCTCCGGAACAGGGCGGTCTGTCCTGCGATGCACAAGATTGGGACGAGCTGACGGGGAAGCTGTGCATACGGTACGTGCGGAGCAAGTTTCCACACGACCACTCGTGGCGCAAGACGAGCTGGCGCATCACCATCCTAGAGATGGTGTAGCGGTCACGCCGGCGTCCGTGGCTGACAAACGGTAATATATGGCTCGTATATCGTCTGGGCTTTTTTTCATTTTTCATTTGGGGGGGTGGCGCCTTGTACGTTTATAGCCTCATGCACACAGCATGTGGAGTGCTAACGTCCGATCCACGTCCGGTCGCTACCCAATGTCTTGCATTGGTGCGCCCTCGAATCGATGCCAAGGTAAGGGACCGATAAGGGTTTGCGCATACCCAGGCGTTCATTAAATATGGGCGACGTTCGGCGCAATGGGATGATGTGAACTGCAGGTCCGTGTGAACGCCCCATCCGATATATGGGGCAACATGGCCATCTATGAGACAATGAACGAGACAGTTTGGCGACTTGATGTGTCCGACCGGTCATTACGATAGACCTCGTAAGGCCAAGGTTGTATTCCGTCAGGAGTTACCCCCCAGAGGATAACTCGATCATCATGAAGGACGGCACATTTCTGGAGAGGCATTGTATCAGAGAACCCACGGTTCAGTCGCCGGATCCCAATCATGTCAGGTTTGTGCGTCCATTGGAACGTTCTGATCGCCATGGAGCGCCAGGATGATCCATGTGACGACACCATGCCCTGCGCAGCAAGCAGAGCCTGTCAGTTTGTTGGCGTCTGTGTCGCCACACTTGGGCATATAGAGCCGCATCGTGGATCAGTTCAGGGCTATGTGACGATGTCTCAGATATGCAGGCGCGACATTGCAGTCCTCTCGGGTAATAGCGTAGAGGCTATGTGCCGCGGTTACGAATGGAGCCATGGGGGTGCCTTGGCATCGACGTTCCTGAGCGGGGGAACGTAACAGGCCAGTCGTAATCACTGAGACTGCAACGGGCGATCGCAACCTCGTGTGACGTGTCCCGACGTTCTCATCGGGTAGAGATCGTTTCAACAGGGGAGACCCGATTTCATTGGAGCACAAATCTCGTTCTTCAAGATAAATATGTCGGCCTAGTAAAATAAAAAAAATAGCGCGGTACCATCTATCGAAGTATGGTCAGCAGAGTGCAGGAGAGGATGACGGGACGAACGCACTCGATTGTACTATATGGGTGTGGCGAAAGGAGAAGAGTAGGGTGGGGGAAACAGGCTCCTGTCAGGCTGAGACGGCAATCACTGCAGGCTTGTGTTCGTCGTGGAGCGTGAGCCTGTCGAGGGCGTCCTCAAAGTGGTCCTCGTCCGACTCCTCTTCTTCTTCCTCCTTGCTTTCCCCCTGGTGCGACTCGTCGTCCGGGGGTTCCTCTTCGAAGTCAAGCTAAAGAGACGTGTGAATACACACAAGACGTGACGACGACGGTGCGTACCGGGTCGTAAATGACACGGATGATCAAGCTACAGCTGGGGCAGGTCGCGACGTCCTCATAGTCGACGAGCTGCTGGCGAGAGATCTCGAAGCGGTCGCCACAAGGACAAGGGTAGTGGTACACGCCCTTGTCCTCGTCCCAGCTCATGTCCTCGATCTCGATCTCGTCGTAGTACGCGACCATCGCCGTGTAGATGCAACGACGATCTGATCTGAGTCAGCACGCTGAGTGGCTGTGCAAGGGCGCTTGGAGTCGGGCGATGGTTTCAATGACCCTGGGCCATCCTCACAGGAAACGGAATATGCGCCCATTGACACTTTCCAGGTCTGGACATGCACCACAGACGGCGTCAAGAGTCGAGACGGGTCGCTCACGCCAGGTCGTGTACGAACTAGGTACGGATTTCAGCTTGTTGTACTACCCAGTGACGTCAGGAGGTCCCCGCATGTCGGTATGCTATCTCGTTCTCACCAGGAGAGGTATGTAAAACTCTGTTATGGGCTGAGGGTTTCACACCCTAGCCCAACCACATCCCTAGCGGATCAGCTACCTGGCACCTAATATGGTGCTTGAATTCTCACCACGACCGGCTTGCCCGTCGTCAATCGTTATCGGTGGCGTTTGCGCACTCCCGTTCAGTCGTAAAGACGAGTGTTGTGCCTCGTGCGATCAAGTTCTTCCATGGACCGCCCAGCGGAATTGACGTACAACATATCGGGGTTTCTAACCAGTTGGCTGCCAGTTTCCGTTATGTGTATGCATAGCAGGCTTTTATACACCCTGAGCGAAGGCTCTCCCCTGGATTCACTCCCCCGAAAGAAAAATGTCGTCCTTTTCTCCCGACCTTGGCTCCCTGGAAGACTCGCCCTCACCTACAAAGGAGATCTCTGTGGATAATACGGTACTATCTTATCCTCATGCCACCACAGAACCCGACCTACCCGAGGGCGGTATAGAAGCCTGGTGCACAGTGTTCGGGGCGTGAGACTCTCCTTATCGCTCGAGTCAACGCTCATATACTCACCAACGTCTTTGCAGGTTTCTTGCCCAATTCTGTGGCTTTGGGTGGGTGATTCACAAGTGACATCTTCCTGTGCGCTCATCCTCGAACAGATACACGACTGCTTTTGGCGTATATCAATGTGAATATTTCTTTGACATGAGCTCATGCATTGGTCTGATCGCTGGAGACGCGGTTAGCTTTCTATGCTCAACAGTACCTTCAAAATGAGAGTCCGTCGGCTGTCTCGTAAGTAAATCAATATATTATCACATCCCTCGTCATAATATCATACAGATGGGTCGGAAGTTTGGCTACGTTCCTCGTGACTGCCGTGGGCCCAATGTGCGGCCCACTGTTTGATAACGGATATTTGTGAGGCTGGCGCCAATTCATCGCCTTTATAAATTCTCATCATCATCAGCCATCACGTGTTCATCGCTGGCGCCGTCCTCCAGTCTCTCTCCATCTTTATGTTGTCCCTCGTACGACCAGGGCAATACTACCAGGTGTGGTCTTTTAAAAACACATCCTCCTGAATGCGTCCGAACGTCGACTAGGTCTTGCTTGCTCAGGGACTCACGTCTGGGATCGGTCAGGGTCTAATGTATGTCCCATGCTTTGCGGTCCTCTCGCACCACTTTAAGCGTCGGCGAACGATCATGATGTCCATCGTTTCCGCGGGCGCGCCGCTCGGCGGTATCGTAAACACCATCATGCTGAATCAGTTGTTGAACGGTCCTCTCGGGTTCAAGTTGGGCGTACGAATCAGTGCAGCATTTATCACCGCTTTATTGTTCCTCTCATGCGCCCTCGTGCGTACTCGGTATGGTGCCGTGCGTACGGAGGCGCCTCCCCTGAATTTCTGGAATGCAACGAAAAAGTGCTTTACCGAGGTTCCATCGCTCTTAACGATTGTCGGGTACGGCAGTATTTCATCCTCATGATGCCAAAATTGACATGATCCTCATTTAGGTTCACGCTTTTCCAGGTGGCTTATATGTACCCATTCTTCTATTTTCAGCTAGACTCTATTCGACATGGGCTCAGTGACTCCTTTGCCTTTTACTCTGTGCGTCTCCCATTCGCCTGCGATGCGACCGTGTTTGATTGACAGCAGACCATGATCATGCCAGTTGGTCATCATCAACGTGGGCAGCTGCATCGCACGTTTCGTGGCTAGTATCGTGGTCCCGTTTGTCGGCGTCGTCAACCTGACGATCATCACGACCGTCCTATGCGCCGTCCTGATTATCGGTATGATCTGGCTCGGATCAGCGGCCAGCGTCGTGGTACTCGGGGTCCTGTACGGCCTGTTCTCTGGCATGAGTGCGTTGCACCCCTTCGCGTGCATTCGAGTGCTGAGCGTGCGTTCGACTGATATAGACATTGCTATGATGGCCCCCATGTTGGGGCTCACGTCCGATCCTGCCGAACTCGGGTGCGTCCTTGTTCTTCCTCTATGTCTTCCGTTTCCTTTGGGTTATCGCTTCTGTCGATTCGGGGGTGGTAGGCTGACACATGCTGCTCGTCCTTTTTTGTTTTTGTTTTAGAGTGAGAATGGGCGTGGGCTTTGCGATCACCGGTACGTCACTTTTTTTTTTCTGTCTGCCTTCCTTTTCGTCGCCTCGATGCTGACATGCGCTCGTTGGACTGGACAAAAAAAAGGCATTGGTGGTTTGGTGGGTGAGTGGAGAGCGAGAGGATCCAACGTCCCCCTCAGGAGGTATGCTCACGGGTCCACCCCCTTTCGAACAGGTTCTCCGATCTGTGGCGCCCTCTTGACGAGCCGTTATCTGTGGTGGGCGCCCGCACTGTTTTGTGGGGTACGTCTGTCTCTCGTCTTTTTTCTGGGCGGTGGACGTTGGCTCACGTGTCTTTTGGGGATCAAGGCGGCCGCGTTGGCGGGTGGCATCTTGTTCATCGGTGTCCGCTTCGCGTTGGTCCGTCGCGCCGACCGTGGTTCGGCGGGACGACGTGCGAGCAACCGGGGCAAAGACAAAGAGACAACGGGAAGGCGGGGATGAAAGGAAGGAAGCAGCAAGGCGTAAAGATCGTGCCGATCGCACTCGTCCGTTTTTTTCTTTTGGAGAGGTGGGGGGAAGGGGATCTATAACGGACGATCGACGACGATAGATGTGATGTAGAGCGACCGTGTACGTACATCGTGATGTATCTTTATCCCTAACACAAGTACGTGTGCGTGCAACGCACGTCTTTCCAATGTACATGTGTGCTATCACTACCAACGACGCACACGGAAGACGATCGTACAACGCCCACGCACGCAGCGATGAAGCTACACTGTATCTGCGTCATAGTCCACCTTCCCCATGATTTTCGCATTCGCCATCCTCACTCGCATCGTCCGCAAGGTCGGCCAGACATGGTGGGGGAGAAGGGGTCGCAAAAACAGACGCTGTGGGACGGCTTTCCCAAGGCCCAGGCTGCGTCATCGTGAGTATGACGAGTATGAAAGGACGAGACGGAGGAGAGCGACTTCCACGTCAAGGCCTTGGCAAGATGTCGCACCCCGATTGTTTCCGCGACTGTTCCCCTATCCCCATGCGCCTTGTCATTCTGCGACGCGTTCTCGTTTCTTGGCGCTCCGTCAGGATAGACTGCTGCTTCCACCGAACCATGGCTGCCTAGGGCGAAGTCACGGCGCGCATGGGACTCGATCCAGTCAATCAACCAATCGTGATGAATGTGCCGCATTTTATAACACATTGCATGGGATTGCCGTTGCGGTCTTTGGTGACAGATTGGTGTCAGGTACGCATATTTCTTCAGCAGAGAGAATGCCTTGGAGATTGAAGAGACGTTCAGCTGGATAATCGAAATCAGACGGCGTGTCGACGCCAGGGTACATCAAATCAATGCACTCGTCGGCGCCGATCTCAGAGCCTTGAGAATGAACAGTTAGATTAGATACCTTTAGCTAGACGGATCAGCTCGCGTCGAGTCTCCTCCAGCTTGAGTGTCACCTGCTCTGTGTTAGGGCCACCACCCTCCAACCATGTTGTTCAGGGTGCCAATATGGCCCTGGATGGATACGAGAAAGCGTTGGGGCCCATGAAGACGACTTTGTGGTGCTCGTAGACTGGTTGGTGCTGCGTGAGACGAGGATCTTGCTCTGGCCCCGAGGGCGCCGTGAAGCCATCCTCGGACGTCCGGAAGATCAACTTGGGGTCCCAGCGTCCAGGACGCCAGATACCGAAATGGTACAGGTGGGCTTCGAGCCTAGGGACATCGCAGGGAGGGGACTCGACGGAAGAAACACTGGAGGAGTCCTTCTCCCAGAGGCAACTGTCGTCGCCCTTGCCAATCCCCTTGGAGTACACGGCGCACTCCTTGTCGAACGCTGGCGAGTGGGCGTGAAGCTCCAAGGTATCCTCCACTATTACGAGTGGGTTAGTACAGGAGACCAATAAAGCGTAAGAGAACTCGCTTGTGGGAGATTTAAACATCACGCTAAGAGGTAGTTGAACGGGTCGATACACCCGGATTTTCAAACTTTTTATAGGCCCAAAAGGATACTTGGAAATGCCATCTGCGCCGGCATGACGATGGTAGATGACGTCGACCGCGGCAATTGCAACTTGCGTGCAGCAACACACGAACCATGTTCAAACACTTTTCAGAGGCCGTCTTGGGACTGCAGTCATGTAGGGCTATATAGTTCAAGAAGAACATTTTAGAATATGCACACACGTTACATTTCAGAAGTCACTGTTGTTGAACTCGTGTGGTAGAGATCTGGCGTCTTCCCGCTTGCTTGTCCGATGCCATGAGGCCGCACATACCGCTATTAGGTCCGTCATAGCACAGCCGAGAAAGCCAAAAATGTTCTTGAAACACGGCGTGCAGCGTTGCCTCGTGTCCGCCCGCAACTCTCGCCGCGACAGCCACGGCACTTGACGACGACACATCCCCAACACACCCCACACACTTTCCCTCTCGTCTGGGCCCTTGTTTTATATCAGGAAAAAACGGTTGGCACGGGAAGGATTGAGATGGCTACTTTTTCCTACACCGATGGCGCTCGTGCGGCCTTTGCCTCATGTCTTCCATGTTTCACTGGATCGCGCTCCAAGCCTATCTCGAACTCGTCCATGGGCGCAGCGCGCTCCGATCCACGCTCTACCACCAACGGATACCCTTCGTCTGGCAACGACCTCGAGCACCTCCTCCGTGACTCGGATTCGGACGCACTTTCGCTCCACTCCCACTTGGGCGTCGTCGTGCGCCGCGGGACAAAACACCGTCGACGACGACCCAAGTTCTCGCTCACCCTGTTCGGGTACACCCTCTTTGGCCGCCCGCCGATATACCTCTCTGACGACGGCGACGACGACGGGGATGGTCCATCCGGCAGGCAGGCGAGGACGTTGGTGACCGCCTCGTCGTCCACGCTCGACTCGGACGCAGCCCCGCTCGACGCGAGCACGATCGAGCGCATGACGTCGCCAGACCACTTTGCGGCGCTGGCTGCGCAGCGTCTGCAGCTCCAGGCGGCGGAAGCGGCACGCCGGAAAGCGGAACGGCGGGCACGCAGAGAAGAACGTAAAGCGCGCGCTAGGGCCGAGGCGCTCATGTCGGTCGCCAGCGGGTCTCCGCGCACGGACACGGACACGTTTGAAGGGTTCCAGGGAAGCGGGGAGGGGGCCATCTCTGTGCCGCCCCTGCCACACCGCGTTGCGCCTAGCGTTGTCTCGGGCCGTCTGGATCCGGACGGGCTCGGTGAGGATGGTGTCGGTGACTCACACTCTGGAGATGCCGACGATGCGGACCTAGGTGGGGAGTTCTACACGAGGAAGAAGAGTCCCTCTGCGGCGTTGAGTGCGTCGGGTTCCGACTCACGTTCGCGTACCTCCGCGTCGCTCTCCGCTGGGGACGCCTCGCACGTCCACACGTTCCCTACCCACACCACCCACCAGTCCGTTTCATATCCACAGACGGAGATGCGTTTGCCAACGTCGGTGAAAAAGAAGTCGCATCGCACGTCAAAGAAGACGTCGATCGTCTCGTCTGCGACGTCGCAGTCCACGTCGACAGCGCCGTACACCCCTGAGGAGAGTCTTATGGAGGCTCCTGCGGTGGCCGCATTCCCCATCCCGCAGGAACAGTACCTCCGCGACGGTGAACGCGCCGATTTCCCCAGCGTGGGCCTCCCTGGCAAGCGGGGAATCAGCTCGCTAGATCCGAGAACGTTTTTGGCGCACCAAGGATAGTGTCGGGGTACGGATGGACAAGCGTGTGCTGCATGAGATCTTGTCATCTCGAGGGGTGGCGTGTTTGGTTTTTGGTTCAAGCTCGAGGGTTGTATGATCCTTAGATCTATGGCACTTTTTATGATTATTTTCTTTCTTCGAGCATGTCGCGATTCCCGGCGGGCGTTTGCTTGTTCACACGCTGAGATAGCTTAGTTACTTGGATAAGAGTGAACACAACCACTGGCATACTACATGGGGCAGTTTACAAAAGACTGGCAGATAGAAGGATTGCAATCAACAGCACTACATGGGTCTGCCTATTATCGTACAGCAAGTCAGTACACCAAAGATGATAATACATTGACAGTCGCGACGCACGCGAGTACAAGTCTCCCAGTCATACAGCGAATTCCTCGAATTGTTACAAACCGCACTCGTTTATCTGATCCTCCATCCACGTCATTTTCCAGCCCGATTCCTTCGGCATCCACCCCAACCGCTCTCGCGAGCACTTGTCAAACAGCTTGTCCGACGCTACCGCATATTTGCGCAGCGTGTACTCGCCCTCGGCATACCCCCCCGCGCGCAGCGCAGCCCACGAGACGTTCCTCGCTAATGCCGACGCGTCCCGATTCGGGACGGTGTCCAGGATGACAAAGTACGTGACCGGGAATGTCTTGAAGCGAAAGAACCAGCCTTTAAGGTCGCGCGCCAGGATAGTCAGGTACCCCTGTATCTCCTTCCCCGTTCCATACAACACGTCCACCGCAGACCGCGCTACTTTCCAACTATTGTTCATCGACGGGGGTACAGTCGGAGGAGAGGGCGACGGCGGGGCCTCAAACTGACGAGCACGGAGCGAGGGCAGTGCTTCGTCGTTCGAGGTGCCCGACCCAAATATCTCGACCCGCCGGCCGGGGGCAGTTTCAGAACGGAGGACGACCTGGAATAGATCTGGGCGCGCTCGAAGCTCGCGTAGAAACGCATCTACAAACGGATCCTGTTCGCTCCGCACCGCGCCAAACATGTACGCCCGTGATTCGATTTCGGTCCAGACAACACAGTTCCGCCTTGTCGCTCTGCGTGATGTCGGAATGGGACCGCGTAATTGCGGGGGTACGGATATACCCACCATATCCGCAACGATGATTCCAGAGAGGGAGAGGTGATTTCGTGACAGACCCGGGCCTTCGAATCCATCGTTGTCGAAATTGGGGATAATACAGAAGTTCGGACATGGGAAGAAGCCAAATGCACCGAAGGAGAGGAATCCAATGAGATCGTCAAAATTATTACACAGGCGGACGAAACGATTCTCCATGTTGCCCGGGGGCTTAAGGAGTGTGAGTAGATACTGCATATTTGTGAACACGAGTTCAAAACCAGGATGAGCTGAATTAGCACGTACCCACCAGGCTTCGTTGGGCATGCTCCTAGCGTGTGCTTGATTGTAAACCCACCCACCAAGCAGTGGGAATCGGTTCTCTACAAGAATTAAGCTTATATTCCAAGGAGGCAATTTTTGTACTCGCCCACATTGCCTACGTTGGCAGCAGTACCATGGCGTGATATAGCAAGCGCGTCCAAAATGGCATCCTTAAACCATCTCAAAGGAAAGGCCAGGGGATCTATGAATAAACGGTAGAAGCTGAGAAGGTCTTCTATTGAAAACTCGTCACTGAGAATAAGGTCTTTGAAAGAAACTTTCTCCAGTGACTTCATAAAGAGACTTGGCTGGTGAAAAATAATGCGTCGAGCAAACTGCTGAAAGATGAAGAAATGCATTTTTATCATAGACATCTCATATTCTGTCTCTGGCAGAAGGTTGCCTTCTGCAGCGCAGACAGCAATGTACGACTCCAGGTCCAAGAAGGGCTTTAAAGCTAGAATTATTTCTTCTTTTCGGCTATATAAAATAAGCAGAATCGTATCAGATCGTGCTGGGCGAAGATGCACCATTCAGGCTCACCTCCGTAGTGACAGCTGGATCAAGTCTTCATCCCCCACGCCAAGAGCGGTCGATATCTTGCTCGAAACTAAGAATGGTTCGCGGAGACCATTGGGTGCGTGAATAGCCTCCTGTATTTCCACAGTGGTCCGCCTGGACTCCCTTTCCAGATCTGCTTCGGCCGTTGACTGTGCTGGATTGTTCATGGAACTGCTATCAGATCCGTATATCTGATGGGCTCTCTTCTCCAGTGTATCCAGTATCTCAACGGCTCTTACCATCTCTTTCTCGAGGAGCTTCAGGCGGCGCTTATGACCATCATCCACTGGATCAGCGTCCAACACGACCAATGTTAGCGTAGGTCCATCACCGATCATCCATACTTGCCTTTGAGGAAAAATCGCTTCTGGTGGATTTCTCGGCCAGTCTTTTCGACCCGAACTGCCTCGAGGTACTTGCGCACCCAGCGTGCCTTCTCGAGCGCTGCACGCCAGTCCTTGTACCGGTCAGTTTGCTCCTTCGCTGGTAGCTCGTTGCTACCCTTGACTTTGTCGACAATTACCGACGCGTCCTTGTATTGCTTATACAGCGTGCGGTATTGTTTGTGATGCACCCTGCAACGTTCCAGTTTGGGATAGCCTTCAGTCGCCGGTTGGCCGCACCGCGTGAGTTCGTCCTCCTCAAGCGTCAAGCATTGCGCAGGCGATACCTTGGCGCCGTTCAGCTGTGACGTCGAAGAGCTTTGAACGGTGTTTTTATTTGCATTGGGGCTTGTTCTTGGCGCAGATCTCTTCTTGTTTCTCGGTCCAGGCATGTGTGGGATAGTGAGGATCGGAGGAGGTGATAGGCGGCAGATGGGTTGCTTAGGAGCCCCACTTAGGATACGGCACCAATGTAGCCATAAGGTATTGACTTGAGCGCCCGGACACGACCGGCAAACCAAAAAGAAAGTAAGTACCGTACCAGGAAACCCGGAGCGCCTACCATGGTGTAACGGACGGGCTGTCAAGGGCAGAGAATTGCTCACCTGTTCATTATGAGCGTAGGTGCATCCGAGTCGACGTCTCGACTAGCACCTCGACTCGACTCGGGCAGATTCCTACTGATGATTCTTCCGTTTTGTATGCGATGATTGTCATGAGGCCTAGTCCCGCTCGCAGACAGTCGTTGCAGCCGGATAATGATGGAGTTGAAGAGGTCCTGCGGTTTTGCGGTCTCGTGCGTACGAGTCGTACAAGTTACGTGTCATCTACGCTCGGTGCAGTTTATAGTCCGGTGACCAGCCCAAGATTCTGGTGGCACACCGTCGACAGACTCCTACAACGAACTCCCACTGCGCCGACTTTGCTGAGCCCGGCCCAGGGCCATCGTACACCTACCCTAGCGTTTGTTTATTCGCTTCGAACACCAGAAATCCGCACCGCCCAGCTCAATTTATGTTTGACACTTCTTACCTTCGTAACCAGAACGCGTGTGCTGAACCGTGGCAAAAACAATCACCATCAAAGATAGGCTTGGGACGCTAGACTGGTGTTGCGTGCCAGTTTGCCCTGTTTTCAGAAATCGAACTACACGCGTGGCTTCCGACAAAATGTATGCAAAGCCTTGTGCGTTTCTTTGTCTCATCGGGTCTGATGGGTGACCTCTTCACTCCTCCCCCTCCTGCCCCTTCACCACTTTTCGCGCGTATGTTGGCCTTCGTGTCTGTTCTTCCGTAGGTGTCGCATGTCCAAAGCAAATACCGTATCTGATCGTTTCCACATGAGATACCAACGGCTGTGCGCTATAACCCTGGCTAGCAAGCATGAGACAATCATATATCTCAGCAGGTCATTTACACGCACCCGTTGGGCGCTTCTTCGACCGCAATTTCCTTATGGGGTACAAATGTTCTCTTGCGTTCATTCCCGTTTGTGGCAGTTGAGGATTTATTTTTCCGTGATCTGATGGGACGAGCTGAATGTGGGCCATGAACACGCCACACTGAGCATTCAGCGATGTCAGGACATTTACTGCCTTGACATTGATTTCCGCCCATTCGTTTCAACACTTCCTTTCCCATCGTTTGTTTACCTGGAATGGTGGGATTCTCTACTCCTGTTCTCGAGGTACGGTTCGTCGCTACTAATTTTCAAGATTACCACTAACGTGCACCTGTTCCCGTAGGGACATATACATATATTTAAAGTCCTCATTGCCACCTAGTCCGCATATGGCCGAGGTTGATAATTCCATTTAGACGACATAGATGACCCCTTGGTGCTGATTGTTCCGTTCCCCCGCGTCGGTCTGTGCACACAATAGTGTCTACATCTCTCGTTCGGTATCCCAAACACCTCGGAATTCCTTTGCAGGCGACATGCCCGGCCAGGTTTCCGTTCCCCGACGACATCCTGCTGTCGAGATTTTAAAGCTTTCAGAGATCAAGTTCTCAAGGCGTGTCACCTGATCCTCTAGTTTCGTCTGCAGGTAAGACCACCCTTGGCATTGGCTGTCCCGCTTGAATCTTGATGTATCTGTACCACTCCGGGATGTTTGAATACTAGGCAGAAGATATAAATCCTTATCCCTGCACTGGAATGTTTTACATTCGTCTGTAATTCCACTCCATCTCCCGTTCTCTCCCCTCTTCCCACTTGTGAACTAAACTTGTTTTGTGTGCTCTATGTCCTCCGCGTTCGCCTTCGTATCCTCATCTTGGTGGTCGCACCGTGTGTTGATCATTCTTTGCACACATGGCAGTTCTGCGGATACAAAATCAACGGAGTGGCAAGCCGCAGATCCTTGGTTCAGTGTATCAGTCGGCGAGACGAACAGCGCAGTCCCGATCTTAAGACCGTTCAAGTCGACCATGAAAAAGACGTCGAGGTCAACTTCACATAAATATATTGCGTCGCTCGCTCTCCCATCATCCTGCCCCTGAGCTAATACTTCATGGCCATGGTCCTCGATCGAAACCTGGTGCATACCTCTTCACAACCACTACGTCCGATAGAATCGCTTCTGTGTCCTCTGTAGCCTGGTCACCTTCCAGTACGGCTTCCGCGAACGCGATCGCAGACACGATGCCGGTTTGAGTGGTGATTGGTTGTGTCTTGCACGCTGAGGATAAAACCGAGGCCCATTAGGAGGCACGTAGATCGTGCACGGTCCGTACACAATCCGACGCTAGCCAGCCAAGCGTTCCCTTTCAACCCTGGTGCGTACCGTTTGCTATTACCTCCAATTGAATCTCTTCCGTGTCCTCCATGTTTCCGCAGTCCTGCGCCGTTACAACTTCCAGAAATGCCATCGGGGGTACCGTCGCGTCTCTAATGTCCGTAGAACGCGACCCTATTCCGAACCCGCTATCGATCCCACGCAATCCGCGATTGCAGTCGTGGTCATACAGCTCTCTCACACCAATGATAAATCGAGGTGTTAAGATGTACACAATGGTGAGTGAAGATGCTTGCAAGAAGAGCGATGTGAAATTGTTAAACTGGATCCCATGCTGGAGAAAGGAGATGATGTTGTAGCACATGTTCCTAGCAGAACGGGGAAGATCAGAGAAGTGTGAAAACACGACGGTTACGAGGGAGACGCACATGAAGAAGTATAGGATACCATCCTTGACAAAAAGATTAATGTATCGACTGGGCTGCCATTTTCTCGTTGCTTTGTACATCTGCACAGACTCCTGCACAGCCTTGGAGAGAGCGAGAGCAAAAATGAGTATGTTGAAAATTAACCGCGGGTTTGTCACGAGATTTATGTATACGGTCCACGACGTCTTGAATACAGCATTGCAATAGGCAATGTTCTGAACTCGGACCACCATATCTAGAAATGAGATATGAAGTAGTAGTGAGGTCACAAGGACTTATATCGCTACAGATTCATGCCCGATACTTACCTGGCATGAGCGTGTTTGGATTGTACAACGCTACAGTAATGATCACAATAGCGATCTGGACTATGTAAGCAAACAAGAGAATATAAAGAATCATCTTGGATCGATTCCACATTGCGTAAACACGGAGCATCATCATCACTGAGAACATAATTGATTGTGAAGAATTAAGTTTTAGGCTTGAAACTCACAATCAGTAGCAGCAAGGAACACCAGAAACATCCAACCCGAGACTAGATACAGAGCAGTGCCTGTGGAATGTTACGCACTATGTCTTTGGCATTGCAGAGAATTCAGGTGATGTGCGTACACCTGTTGAACTGTTATCACCACCATTGATTCGAACGGAGAATTTAGCTGTATACACACGTCTGTTTGAATGCGTATTAAGTCACACCAACAAATCAAGCACGAGATAAACCGACTTTGATAGGACCAGGTACCAATGAAGAACCAACTGGGAAGTGTAGGATTAGCGTAATCAGGCTGTATGGATGCAATTCTGAGCATACCAAGTGCCTCAGCACTCAAACACGGGAAGTTCACATGTCAGTAAACGTGAATAGTAAAATCCTTAGACTTACATGATCCAACAAAGACCGACGTAACGAGCCTACCAGAACCGTCAGTTGAAAAGAGGTTGGTGGTCGGGGGATCTAATACACACCAGAACGAATAGCATAGATCCCCATGTCCAGTTGCGGTGCTGTGGTATGTTAACATTACGCCAACTGCTGAGTCTGCTCATAACCGTCATCTACACACCCAAATATAGTCTACCTTTAAGACTGTCAGGTCAAAAACAGGCGATGCAGAAGAAGCTGAGATACCTCTCTGAAGAAGGTGAGGACTGCCGGATCGTATTTATACTACGTAAAAGAGAAAGCAGGAAAGATAAGGTGACATACCATAATCATATCCCACCAAGCTGACCATCATTACTGCAGTAGTCTATAACCATTGCAGTTGGATGAAACAATCGAGGAATATACCGGATATGTAGTCATTGAGCTGGAGTAGCTTGAGTGCGGATGTTGGGTCGGAAGACATGCGCCCACAGGACGCGTTTCGCGAATGCTTCAATATGCCAATCCCAAAACATGTGACCACCTAGTTTAGCGGCGGCCCAGCTGAAACACATCATGCTTAGCGTTTGCTCCTTTTGCCAAGCGCGCACCAGCGTTTTTGAGCCGTGGCGTCTCTACAGCTGTCAATAAGTAATGCAACAAGTGGCAGATTCAAGGTCAGGCACCCCCAATTACCTGCTTACTTGACGATTTGCAGCCTTTGCATGGCATGTTTCTGCGCAGCCCTCATCTAGTGCGTGATAGATGTGCTCTTTGCATTTACTCAGTCGAGCATGCAGCAAATGTATTACATGAAATGGTCGCCGATCGCACTGTTCATCTGCTCTCACGGCTATAGAGCTTTGACGTTTCGCGACATTCGATAACCACTACGTACCCGCATGAGGAGAATGAACCTTTAGCGGGATGGTGCCTGACATGAGGGCACAGTATTACGATGAGATCCCACTGCGTGACGGTCAGGCCTCGCCATGGTCTTTGGGAGGAAGCAGGACCACACCCCTTTGAACCTGGCGTACCGTACAGATAGAATCCTCAATGTTTCTTCGTATCGCTGCAGATGCCTAGTTCATTTCTTCCTCTCTTCCATAGCCCTATTCTCCTGGAGGGACAGAGCCTTGTGCAATTTCGGGACGAGACGCACTCCCGTCAGCATCAGCTCCACTCTTCGACAATAGTACTCACTCAAGCCTGAGTTGCCTTCAACTGAACTGCCTCCGAGGCCTCCGTGTTTCCCCCCCAACTGTTGAAGAGGATCGAACTGTTCAACAAGATTGTTGCTGATGTCGCCCAGGTATCTGGCATTTTTAGTGTCCCAACTCTTCCTTTGTCTGCATGTGTTCTAGGTTCATTCGTATATGCATCCCTGGCCTGGTCGGTTATCTCGGCTGCGAACCAGGTTTCTCTGTCGCTCTATCCCCATTCCATCGCTGATCATAGCGATATTTTACACAGGTGTTGGTAAACCAGAGACAGCGCGATGAGAAGATCGTTCGCCTGGCAGGGGCGATGAGCGATGCGTTTGCGTTCGTCGATGACGCCACGTCGTTGAAGGTGATCAAGGCGCTCTTTCGCTTTCGCTCCGGCAGGTACCTGCCGGTGACGGAGTGTGGCTACTTCACCGACTACGCGAACGAGCACTTTTGTCTGTCGTTGCTTGTTTGACACCATCCAGGGCTGATCGACGTATCCAGGGGTTCGGATGGAATGTCGGTTATCGACGCAGAGATCATGGGATTCGAGTACAAGTTGCCAGAACTAAAGACAGCTTTTTTGGAGGGAGTGATGCTCCAGACCGAGTTTTCCGTCGTTCGTATGAACGTTGTGGAACACACTGGTGGGTGGAATCAGTCGAGCTAAATGATATCCCACATGCGTTTGGGGCTAGGTGTGCTCAAGAGAAGGGTTGCCTACCGGGCACTCGTGAATCTATTCTCCGTGAAATTTACGATGTCCTGAACAGTCCCCGCAGAAGG
>JBBPLU010000235.1:0-32130 GCA_038089935.1 Boletellus emodensis | reverse complement strand
TCGTTTTCTGTCTTCTTTTCTTGCTGACTTGTGTGCTCTTGAAGCAAATCGAACGCAAGTTGTCTTCTACTGCAGTACAAGCTCAAGCCACTCCGCAGGGTACGTCCGTCTCGATCCAGTTTTTCGTTTATTCTATTCGCTCAACTGTCGATTGTCTATGTCTTTGCGTTCCTTCTCCACGTTGGTACTCTTTTTTTTTAGCGATCGCCTCCACCTTACATACCCAAAACGCCATCTTTGTTTCACTCGCGGCCAAGACGGCGGCTGCGGATGCCGAACTACAAAAGATCAAGACGCTGTATACGCAACTGTGGCGAGCCAAGACGGGAAGCATGCGGGATCCGTTCAACGACCTCGACCGGACAAGTGGGGGGGATTTTGGGATGGAGTCGTTGCGCGTAGGGTGAAACGAGTGGACGACCGGACGCATTGTGTATCGCTATTGTTCTATCGCACTTTTTTTTCTTTCTTCCAGCGAGGAAAATACACTGATCTGGGCGATGATTTTGGCAGTGACGAGGAATATCTAAATGGCTTGTCGCCCCGGTGCGCACGCGCGAACAACATGCGCTGGGGATGCGGCCGGGTGTCTTTCAGGTTGCCGTGATGTATGTGCGCCTGCACCACTCTTCGCGCCTGAATCTTGTCCAGCATCTCTCTTGGCGCTGGTTAACCCGAGTGATCCACTTGCTCGATGCTCTTATCCATCATCGACCGTTTGCCGTTACCCCTGGCAGGCTATGAGGCACCTGAGTATCTGCATATGTGCTGGGGACCAGTGCGCATGTCCTCCTCCCCTCTGAGCTACTCTCAGTATGCTCGTGGGACAAGGCATGCTCACTTTCTCAAATGTTTCCGTTGCACAGATTGCAGAGACAAGTCGGGTGGGTGGTGACCATTCCCGTCGCTGCTACGGAGATCGCCTTCAGGCCTGGACTGACGGCACTTTGCGCAAGACGCTCCAAAGGAGGCGTGCGACGCGTGCGGGTCGGGTCGACAGACACCCTGAAGCAGGAGAACATCGGATGGACAATGGAGCCACCTACAAAGCCACGAAGAGCGTACATACAATGACATCGGCCTGGCAGGGTAGGCCACGAGGCTCGGTATAAAGTAGTGAACGCGCAGCCCGAGATGAGCTCGAGCCCGCGTCGGAGCTGCCGACGCCGACGGACTTGGATCAGAGAGCTTCCAACGCCAACGGGATGCAACACGCCGACGGAGGAGGATCGAAGCACCACCGGCAAAAAGCTGTGGCGACGAGTCCCTTGTCGAACTTGCAAGTCATTTCCAGTGTGGCGTAATGCCGGCGGCGCTCTCGTCGCCTCGCCGTCGAGCTCAGAGTAGGGCGCCGACGGTGACACCCTGCCTTCCCTTCCATAGTGCGACTGAATCACCGTTGCATTTGCTTGCTAGTGGGAGATCCGCCTTCTACCTCCGACGGCCGCCACTCCCCGGATAGAACAGTTCTCGTGCGACTTGGTCGTCAGTCCAGGGAATCTAATGGGACAGTCTCAGTGAGGATGGTCTGTCCGTAGTCCCGTAGGCACCTGAAGCACGTCCTCGATCGAACCTTGGATACACACGTAGGCGAACCAGAGAGTGAAGCACTTTCAGTGGGTAGACCACGTTCCGTCGGTGCCGCAAAAATACGGTTCCGAAGGATGGCCACGAGGCGCCAGGACAGGAGGCATGCGTGGCTCTGCCCAGAATAGCCCCCACGGGTGGCCACCGTCGAAATGGTTCCAGGGAGTTCAGCGCCTATAGGGAACGACCAAAACTGGTTTTAACGGCCCGGGAAACGGGCAGCCGCTGGTCATTTTGTGAAGCACCGAAGCAGGGCATGAGCTTGGAGGCGCCAATGTTTTTACCGGCCCAATGGAACATACTTGAAAACTTGACCCACGAATAGACACTACCGTCGCCTATGCCATCGGAACCCTACGAAGTCGTGACGGGTAGCGCAAGAGTTATTGTTAGCCGAATGTAAAAAAGCACACGAGCCGTTGGAACGACAGGTGCGACCGTCAAGACGTTCACATCCGTCGGAAGGAAAAGAACATTGTTACTTAGAATTACTTTAGAAGAAAAAAAAATAAAAACGACACCAGATCAAAGCATCGAGCCACCTCTAAAGTCCTGGGGAGCTGCAACGCACCTCTTAGTATATGCAGTTGGTCAGAACTACCAGGTCGCTGGCTTGGACATGGACATTGAGGCGAGCATTTGTTGACCCATCGCGAAAGTGACCATTGAGTTGCCAGCACCGACGCCAACGGGTTGAGATCATCTAGTCTCCAACGCCAACGGGAGCAACCCGACGGTACTTGATGCCCCGGAAGTATTGCTGCTAAGTAGAGAATGTCCTGCGATACGGCCCCCGCGGATGAACCGTTCAGCCGACGGAGCGGGTCAAAGGCAAGTAAAGCTCCATCGGGGAGAAGTGTTGCATGCATACATACCGGTAGCAACCATGCCCGCGATGGGCTCTTGTCGAATTCTCTGTCACTACCGTGGTGGCAAGCTTTGTGTTCAACCGTCTCGCTTGACTCGTGTGGACGTCCACTCCGCCAATGTTGCCTTCAGCGCCGCTCTCTCAACCTCTCCAATGACATCGCGCATGAGTGGACAAGCAACAGCTCGACAATCCGACGTCGTCCATCGATTTCAATAAGCCATACGACTCCAAGCCTCACCGGGCCATCTACAGTTCCGTCTGTCCCTCACTCACACTCTTCGCTTTCGAACATCTTGACCCACCACTCCGCTCAGACCATCTCGACAGCCTCTCCGATCCACCCTCTGCAGTCGCGCCCTGTCTCCTGTTTTACGCGGCGCGCAACATCCAATGTCTGTCGTTCATCGTCGGACAAATCCCCGACCTGTTGAACCTGCTCGCCGCCGTCGAGACTCTCCGGCGGTTCACCGTACTCAAGTCGAACGAAGCGCTGGAATGGCAAAAGTACTACGAACGCGAAAAGATGCACGGTCGCGAGCAGGACGTGCGGTTACTTGCGGCCGACGAAGTGCGCGCGCTGGAGCGTTTCGTGATGCACACGGACGCACAACGGAGGGAGTACATCGCGTTGATTCGGAACCTTATTCCGCTTGTGAGCCGTTTTCGCCGAATCGTGACAGACGTGTTTCTGACAGACGGACTCGGGGTTACGACTTGGCAGGTGACGATAGTACATTCATTACTTGTGGACGGCACCCGAGTCGTGTCTGCTCGCAAAGAGACTGAATGATTTCTTCCCGGGATCGATGCAGGGTGTTGACGCTCCCTCGGAGTTGCTCTCCCACGTTGATATGTCCGAGGACGAGAAGACGTATTTCGGACAGCTGAAAGCGGTTGGATGAAAGAGGTCGTTCAGTGGGAGCAAAAGCGAGAGGGGGCATGCCAACGCGAGGGGTACGTCCTAAAAACACTCATTCCGCAGTCGTTTCGAGATTGAAGTCGCTCGCACCAGGATATCCGAAAAGGAAATGGAGGTGACATTTGCAGACGAGTTTCGCTGCGCATTCCAAGAGCCGTCTCGGCCCTTGGAATTGGCACGGAATGTGGAGAGCTACGTGGACAATGTAGAGGGTGCGGTTCGGAAACTCGAGCAATGGTTCGCACCCTCTCGAGGGGAGTGGCCTGCCAACGCGTGGGTTATCAGCACACCGTCGCAGTGCTAACAAACTCGTTTATTCGATTCGATTCCCTAGTGACGAGCGTCACATGACTGTTCGTCCGGTGCTCCTGCTCAGTTGTCCGCCTCGCAGAACTCCTCGCTCCACGACGGTCAGCATCTCCCGCGACGAACCAGGCTCCTTGGCTCTTCAATGCGTGGCATGTCGGTGTTTATGCGGAGAAGGCCTTGTACATTCGTCACGACGGTCAAATCGTTCCTTTCCTGGGCTCATCATGCCGTCCAGATCACACCGCACAAGTCCATGTTAAACAAGATGACACGTCTTTCCGCATGCTGTTAGCAGCTACATTGGTAACAAGCACTCTGGGTTTTCCACAAGCGAGCCCCTTGTCAAAAGGTTGACGGACTGCACCCTAGCTTAAGGAAACGAGAAGTCATCTGACACCCGACCTTATCTTCCAATGCCGACCGGAACCCTGTGTTGCGTTTCATCTTCCCACCATAGCATGATATAGTCTTCAGATCCCAGATTTCTATCCCATGAATATTTGAATCCTTCCCCCCTTTTTCTTCAACACGACTGCATCGCGACAGCGTTAACCTTGGTTCCATTGTTACAAACGAGGACAGAACGCTGTAGTCGACACCCCAGTTCCCGGGTCCCGGATCCCTATAAACCTCACCCCTGCCGCGCAGCATCCAGCTTCTTAGAGAACGCTTCCCGGCACTGATAATGCGTCACTTCACCCCTGCCATACCAGACGTCCACGTATCAGCCATCCACGTCCCTCGAGACAAAAAAAACCCGAGTCTAGGCTCACCGGGGTGCATGTACCGCAATGACACTGTTCCCCAATCGCTTGTGACACTGTGGGCATCTGAAAAACAGTACAACGATCACCACAAAGCTCCCCTGTTTTTAAAAAAAGACGAGGGAAATTGTGACGTACATGCGACTGTCCGTCACCTTGACCCGTCTCGACTCGAGTTTCATCAACTGTTGGGCCACGTCCTCCTTCCTCGCCAGGCTCACCTCCCGCACGACACAGTTGTCGAACACGGGCGCGCGCAGCGATTGCACCAGAAACGGTCTCACGTCGTGCGCATTCACCAGTGGCGGAAGAAGCTGCAGTGTCTCGATCGGGTCCAGACGGGCGCTGTGTCGTGCAATGAGGGACAGGGCGGGAGAGAGCAAGTTGGGCGGGTTGGGAACCGTCGGCCGGAGGTATAGCTTGAGCAGAGTGAGAAAGATCGGAGAAGGCGTCGGAACAGGGCTCGAAATCCGTTTGCAATGTCTGCGAATCGAGGTGAGAAGGTCCTTCCGAGCAGGAATAACAAGACTCACTCTTCGGCCTTGGAGAAGTCTCCTAGTTTGTAGACGTATAACTCGAGGGCGTGTTCGTGCCTGCCCATACGACCCAACAAGATCGCACGTGCTTCATATAGATCTAGGGGAAGAAAATGATCAAGTCGCCCAAGGAGCTCGCAAGCAGAGTCACCTACCCTCTGAGAGCAATCCATACAATCGATCAGGTTGATAATGCTCCGTCGTGTCGATAAACCTCAAAAGTTTCGCATACACCTCTGCACGCTTGTCTGCCCCAAGTAAAACGAAACAAAGCGTCGAATCTTTGAACAGACATATACACGAGGATAAGGAAAGACACCTCACCCTCCTCTCCCTTTCTCTTCGCAGTCATCGTCGTCCCAAGATACAGTTCAGCCAACCGATCATGGAAGCCAGCACTCTTCTCTGCCTTTTCGTCAATCAGATATTCGAGGTACCGTGTCGCTACATTGGGGTCAAAATTTTCGAGATAATCTGTGACTGCTTCGCGAGGCAGTTCAACGTCGTCGGAAGTAAATATCTAACATGTCCTATGAGCATTACCGTCGTTGAAAGAGTAAAATAGTGTCCACCAACCTCGAATGCCATATCCCGATCCTGTTCAAACACCCAGTGCGCAGACTCAAAGATCTGGTCCAGGTATTCCGGGCCCAGCTTCCGCAAGTACGAGATGGAAGGACCGAGCTTATCTCTCATGTCATCTTCTTTCTCGCTGAGCCTGTCAATGACACAAGGTTCGTCCATCAGTAACATCCCATGAAGAATGGAATCCGGCTCGGATACGTACTGTCGGAGTAACTTGAGCGCCTTGGCATGCATCTTCCTTCCATTGTACAAGAATACAAGTTCCGCGTGTTTCTGTACCCCAGGAGAAATGTGTTAATATGATCCCGTCTCTTCCACACACCGAGAACGAGGCGCTCAATTCCTCTATGTAGAGGAATCAAAACTCACCTCCCTCGCTCTCAGTTCTTCCTCGACCTCTTCGACCTCACACCAATTTGGAAGTCGGCAGAGCGGACCCAGCATGCTCGGCCTCCCGATCAGATAGCTCTTGAATAATGCCGTGTCGACAATCTGAGCTCTCTTGACGAGCTCATCTTCAGTGAGGTCTGCTAGTGCAACACCAGACGGCAAAGAGTACAGAGACTCAGGAGAGGTAGAGGACAGCGTCGGGAACAGGTGCGACTGTGAAGGAGTGATGTCATGAGTAGCGAGCGCGCCTGCCAACTTGGGCCGTAAGGACGTCAGATAACGCCAGAGTGTCTCTAGGGAACGCGTCGTGTCGTCTGGACGGGAGCATACGTCCCCGCACCAAGATACGAAAGGCAACGGGATCACCCGTCAGCCGCCACTGCAACCAAAGTAACACGTACCGACGACTTTCCCCTTCTTTTTTCCGTTCAACGAGGCGACGTCGTCCTCCTTGGACGCCATCGCCGCAGGCAACAACGCACCAAAGCTCGTCTTCGTCCGCGCCCTAACGGACCCGGCCGGTGATGGCGACCTTGAAATCACCGCCGCAAGTTTTTCCCTACCGACCGCTGTACCTTCCTTGGTCCCTCCTTCGCTCGACGCCGTTGAGATCGTGTCCTCCACTCCAGAAGCGCCCCCACCAGATCGCTCCATTGAAGGCGCGACCGGACCCCCGAACAGCGCTATCCATTCATCCCGTTTCACCGCCAACCGTCCAGCCACCCTGCCAGGATACAGCGCGACAACCTTTGCAGGGTTAATGTCGAGATCTAAAAAGGTATTGATCGCGCTGTCGTACTTGCCGGATCGGAATTGCGACACGGCATTAAGAGCGAGAATGAGGGTCCGCTTCGGGCTAGGACTCGGGCCATAGATACGGTCTAGTAAAGCTAGCGCTTCGGTGTAGGACGCGCACGACACCAACTCTTCGATCTGAGTATCCCAATCGCGCATAGCAAACTTCCAGATACTGCTACCCTCGGAAGCCGCGAGGGTCCGGTCGAGAGGAGTAGAGATGAGAAAGAGATGTGGTGGTGGTCTTGAGGCTGTAGCGGGAGTCGTGGTTGGATGGGTGGACGCGATATTAACGGTGAGTAGCCGTAGGGATGAATTTACGACGATCGCAGCAGACGCATTCACATTAGCCGGAGAAGCAGGTACTTGAGGGAAAGGGAAAGAGATGGTCTGGACTGGGAGCATGTTGATAGATGAGACGATTTGAATGACTGGGGCCTGGATAACAGATGTCTGCGTTTGTGATTGCACCGTTGCTTGGGGCAGCGACGAGGAACTTGCAGGGAGCGGCGTGTTGCCCAAGCTACTCGGAAGTTCAGCAGTAATAGGTACAGTGCCAGCCGGGAGGATGGAAAATAGATACGGATCCACGAATGCTAGAGGCACACCATATCGGTCAGCAAGTATAGGCGCAACATGATACACTCACCGATCTCTTCCGGCTGACCCGGCCAGGTAACGCTATTACCTTTCGTTTTACCATCGACGTCGATGATAAATCCCTGGTCTAGAAAAGCTTGGTCGACTACAGTTCTAATGAAGGAAATGGTTTGACATACTCTCTTTGACAACGACAACCTCCCCTTCATCAACCGTTGCTAAACCAGGCTTCACGACCTTGCTTCCCAGGCCGAGGCTCATGTAACTCGACAAGCCGGAGAAGGTCCCCATTCCAAGCCCGGACGACGAAGGTGCGGTAGGCACGGGCGCAGGCATCGTGACATCAACGGCCGCCGAATCCTCCAAAGAAAAGATCGCATATTCAGTGGGGGAGTAAGCGAAACACACGTGCGACGAATCTAGGAATGCCACCGCGCGAGGAGAATGCGGCAGCGGGGTTTCCTGATCATCATCGACGTTTACGCGGGTACCAACCGAAGCGGCGGAGTCAGCGAACCCAAGAAAACAGTGACAGATATAACAGCTGACCTTGACCTCCGGAGCCTGCCCGTCCTTCCAAGAATACACGACCACTTTTCGGCGACACCCTACCACAAGAGTCGTCGCTACGGTCGGAACTGGTGCAGGCTTCCCGTCTGATTCGCTAGAAACGCCTTCAGATGAAAGAGAGCGAGATGGATCGGAACTTGGAATCACAGGTGCATCGTGCACGGTGGAGTGAATGGCGAACGACAGAGCACCCTTGGCTTGCGTGAGCTTCGTCGGTGGTGAAAACGAAGGAAGCGGGTACAACGTCACGAGGGATTCTGGCCAAGGAAACAGGGCATGGATGAACGAACAAACTGGGCGGGTAAGCAGAGACTCGAACCGGAGAGCACGACGAGCGAATCCATGTCCTTGATGTACCCCAACTGATCGATGGCCCTACGGGACAGCCCAGTCTTTGTCTCGACCGACGTGGCTGCTGGGTTCGCTTCCTTGGCTGATCAACCCCGCACCCGACCGTTAAGTCGTGGATGGCTATATGGGCGAGAGCACGCACGCACCCGCGTCACCCCCCTCGTTCAGATCGTAGACATGTATATTACCGCTCGCTGTGCCAATATACAACCTATCGCCTTGCGGGCTTGTCAGTAGGGGGGTCCCATTCCTGGTAGGCGGAACTTACCATGGACGAGCAACGACTCGGGCCGCTCTTTGAATCCACTGAGCAGTGTTGTTGGCATGTCGAACGGCGCCATGTTCTCGCTCAGTGCGTACCGCCGCGAAAGGGCGCGCTGCCAATGGATGAGCCTAGTGAGGGTGTTAGACTCGGACCTCGAGTCGGGTACGCGTCACAGCCAATTACAGTAACAATTTACGACGGTACAGCCACACTTCATACTTGTGCAACGCTTCATCGAACACGTCGAGTACTACTTCCGTATCATATACATACAACACGCGTAGACTACAAAGCAAGCTGCGAGTTCCAAAAAGTCAATACGAACCAAGCAACGCAGTCGAGACGACAACCCACCAAAGCAAGATGACCCCCGACGACAGGGCGTGCCTTGAAGCCATCCGACACACCACTGAGGGTATCATACCAGTCGCTCAGAGGCACGTCGTTCGCACCATCCGCGACATAGTCGTATACACGGTCAACGAACATGTCTCGGATGGTCGTGTTCGTCATGAACGCGGCCGTCCACATTTGCCAGTCCGATTTTGTGTAGGTATGTCTGTCACACGACACAGCCGCGTCGAGCGGGTGTTGGCTGAGAGAGGCGTGCTAACTCACCGAGTGTCGAGAGGAACACCGTACGTGTCTTACAAGGTAATCAGTGAAAAAAATCCAACAGGGTATGACCCGCCTCCACTGGCACTCACTGACGACAGTGGCATACCACGCGGTCTCTGACAATCAAAACAAATCTTAGGTACGAAAAACGACGACATCATAGACGCCCATACGCATGTTATAGATGGATTGCGGGAAAATATTCGTGCCCAAAAGCCTATCGGCGTATAGGTTATACGTCAAACCCCAGCTAGACGCAATGATGATCAAACACCGAGTTGACACGCCGGATAGGTGAAAGCACCTGCTGTCATTCCCATAGGCCAATTCCAGGTGTCGTCCGCCCCGCGCAGTAGCAAAGTCCAGAATCTGCGGCACGTAGCTCGCCACTATGGACTGGAATAATTTACGTCAACCAAAGCAATGCGCAAGCCTGCAGGACTTACGCTGTAGTTCCTTTGGTTGACGGTGTCATTGAGCATTCCAGAAATTTCTGCCATGGCCTGGATCCCAATGACACCTTTGATGGCGAGGTTTGTTTGGTTAGCAAGTGCGCCGGCAAAGTCGTCAGTGCTGATCTGGTAAGCAGGGATAAGAGACTCTGCGACAAGGTAGCCAGTCCATTGATGGAGCAAATTGATCTGCAAATGCTTAAGTGAACAACACGGCCGGGATACCAGTCAGCGCTCACGTAACCGGTGATGAGCGAAGTGTCCCCCGTTCTCTGAGTATAGCTCAAAGTCATGATAAGCATGTTTCCACATTCTGTTTGGTGTAAGTGGACAGGAACGGAAGACATGAAATAATTCCACCTTCGAGCGGCATATCTTCTGCGTTACCGTCATTGTGTCCGATGGCCCTGGGGTATATCGAACCTGTTGCACGTGAAGACACATCTCTAAAGACCTCGAAGAAAGCTCACCAAGATCATGGACGGCGTATGTCCTAGGCCATTGTCCTGTAGCCTGATACTCAAACAAACCGAGAAGAAGATATTTTCCGATCGCAGGATTAGTGTAGAGCAAGACAGGCCACGTCGGCATAATCACGTCGACCGTGTTTACGTTCTGACAGCGCCAGTTAGAACATGTATGCTAGACGTAGAGCAAAATTTAGACGCACGCCGTCACTAGATATCTCTGGCCGCGGGTCAGTCGAAACTCCAAAGCAGTTTGTGATAAATCATACCCTTTAGGAACATGAGGACATCACTAGTATTCCACGAGCCATCACCGTTTTTTGACATCGTGAGCTCCATCGCACCGAATGCTTGCCGAATAGAAAGCTGAACTATTCCTGCATAGTTGCTAGAAATGGCAGAAGCATCGTGTTTGACTTGGTTGTCGAACTCCTGCGCCCTTGACACCGCGTCAGGATAGTCTTCGAAGAATGCCTCAATCTGGGCGTGATAACATTTGTTGACAAAAATATAAAGTGTGGTACCATGATGGAGGGCTAACCATCTCTTCAATACCGCGCGGATAGGCACTCCAAGCGTAAATACCCCTAGCTTGATATGCGCCCCCACCAACAATGTACTCGACAGCAGGATCCCTCACGTGCCCGATGGTGAATACGACGGCATTGCTGGTGCCAGAGACTGTGCCAAGATCCTGGGCGAACGCAAACACAGGCCAATCATCACTGATAGCGCGGAAACGAGTGTCGAACGTGTTCGCCAGAGAGCCATTGTTTATAAACTGAGTGCGCACAACAATGTCCCGACCCGTTTGATAGGTCGTCCGAGTTCCATTCTAAGAAACATAAGCAGACTCGAGGTGAGGGAGAGAGAGATCGACTCACGTTCGTTGTGGAGTAATAGGCGGCTCCCTCTGCGGAAATTCAGGGAATACGGACATGTCATCCCCGACCGAAACAAACCCGACTATGACGAACGTACGCATGATGAAGTCACCGTGCTCGGTATACTCTCGTTGCGTTTTCAGCATGACTTGGTGAGTGAAGACCGGTCCGGTCGTGTTGCTCTTCCAAACGACAGCTTGTGTGTTGTCGCTCGCAGAAACCCACTCGGCGGTGATATCAGTGTAGACGCTCACTGTGTGGGCTGCGCCATCCATAGATGTGGCCTCCACTGCGAGGTATGAAAACGGAGTGGATAGCTTCACAAGGTCCGAGGGCTAGTGGCCGTATGAGGAACAGACGATCAGGCATATAATGCTGATGGGTACCTCGACAGGACTGATAAAAGTGAGAGCAACGTCGACCGGTCCAGCACTCAACACAAAGTACGTAGAAGTGGCGGTGAACTGAAGGAGTGGTGAGAAACATCTGGGCTGAACAAGCATCTGAAAAATAATACCCGTATGCTCCGCTGGATTGCGAGCACTGGCGAGGTGCCGGAGACGATTGGGTTTCCGAGGATGGTATATGTCGTATTATCGACTCTGATGTACCCAGCCCATCCAAGGTTCTAGTCGGTGAGTCAGACGAAATCAAGTCATAGTGTATGCAAGGTCATACCCCCGTAGCCCAGAACTGGGGCCAGGCCTGATTAAGCGCCACTCCAGTGTCCTGTGGGAGCCACGCGGACAAGTAAGGTGTCCTCACTGCGAGAGGGATAGACGCAGGGTTGAAAGGTGACGCAGTCCACGAGACCGCTAAAACTGCCGTAGTAAACAGGAATACGGATGCCATTGAGAAGGAAACGACTGGGCCCATTTTGACGGTGGGTGAAGACTTCACCTGAGCCTAACTAATCGATATCTCAAATATTCCTTTGCGATCGAATTTATTCCGCCTGGACGAGCGAGACAAGAAAGCTCACAGATTACTCAGGGGATGGAGACCATCCACAACTTTGTCACAATCAACTTGCAGCTTGTGGCCGCTCGGAAGGACAACCACCAAGACTGACAAGGTATCAAAGCTGAACAACCCAAACGATTCAATGGTTTTTGGAGGCACGCAAGACAGTGACGACCTACTGAGCAATTGGGACGTATTTTATACCCAGGTTGCAAAGTTCAACGTTCAACGTTTCATTTTCGAACATTGCTCCACCGTAGCAACGTTAATTAAAACTGGCGGGCCGCTACGGCCCGCAACAATGATCATCGATGGTTCTCACGACTTGTACGGTCGCACAGTGGATACGACGTACATACGTGGGCTCCAGCATCAAAAGCCGGGAAGGCGACTCAGGTAGGATATCATTGGTCTCGCTCTCCGTGGGTCACAAGATACCGAAACGTACGCATCCATGAGTACATGGAGGACTTCTCGGGAACCTTGTCTTGCTTCAACTTGCACGAATGCGTCTTTGGCGACAACAGCTCCACGCGGGAAACGGATAACAAACGAGAAGTATTCTTATCTCCACTTGCGCCAATCAACATACAGGTGTGCTCCACGCTCGTGATACGCCAAAGTTGACGAGCGGTAGCCGGTCAATCATTCATGTGCATGAACCCCGATCTCCGAGAGGCAAGTCCACGAACCTGAGCAAAAAGGTCCGCCTGGTGCGCAACCTTGTTTCGGCACCGTCGTTTGGCCCAAACGATCCCTTGACAGTGATACTGGGACCGTCGGTTCAACACGTCCATGACAGCCGTCAGCACACACCCATCTCTAGCCACGCAATCTCACCCGCCCGCGGATCGTCTGTACCGTCGGACACGACCGTGAATCGACCCGTGGTCGAATCGCACCATGTTTTTCTCTTGCTCTTCTCCGCAGTCGCTCCACGGCGCTTGCTCTCCCCAACCTGCCATCCCTGTCGGCAAACGCGTTCTTCAAATTCGGAACGCCCTCGCCGGTCATCCTCCATGGATATCCGCTAATCGCCATCTTCGGGCGTTGTCCTTCGTCTACGCGCCAGTGGCACCGGCACGGTCCCGTGAGCTTAAGCCCCACCCGATCAACGTGCCAACTCTAAGTGCCTCGCGTCCAAACGCATCCAGACTCGAGCCTTCGCGTCTGGGACCAACCAGACGGCTCCGTCTCAAAGTTCTTCGCGAGTCGCGAGCAAAACCTTGACGCCACCCCACGTTGCCTGACAGCGGTCACGACCTTCAAGATTCCCTGCAGTCCGATGCCTGACGACCTCGCATCGATGGGCAATACCCATCTCCCGTTTCATGTCAACGTCCCGATCCGAGGGCTGGCTTTTTGCCAGGCGACGACACCCGTATATCATCCTAAACATGCGCCCTGAATCCCGCCTCCGCCGACCGCACGCAATTGCGCAAAGACGCGCGCCGACTCGGAGCGACCCGAGCGACTCCAAGAAGAGAAAAAAAAAAGGAAAAAACCTTGTCGATGGCGCCCCGTTCACGACCAATATCGGACTGAGCGCACCTCCGAGCGGCCGACGACGGCAGCCGCGATACTACTTAGAACGCCTCGTCATCATGATCCGTAGAACGAGAACCCCGTCCGAAACTTTCCTGACCTCTGGCGTCCGCCCCGTCTGATCTATCACAATACAATCCTTATCTTCCGACACGTGTCCAAACACGGCCGCGCTTCGGGTCTTTTCTTTCTTTTCTTTTCTTTTCTTTTCTTTTTGAGCCGACGGTCCCGGGAAGACGATCGCTGTCTGTTGTCGGGCACGACAGCGCTAGCAGTGGCCCCCGCCGATCCGACGTCTCGACACTCAGAAACAAAAAAGAACGGCTCACAACCCTGAGATACGACGCAACGTGGGGAGGGCGCGCCTCACCGCGTACGAAGGGCAGTCCCGCCTCGCCCGAGCGCGCGCCCGTCAATGTGATTCCAAAAAAAAAAAAAAACAAGCGGGCGACCGTACATGTCCTAGTACTAGCACTAGGCAGTGGCATGGCCGTCATCGTCCCGCATCGTCGTCGCCGAGCGCGTCCTATTTCATCATATATCGTATACCCACCCGGGACTCCAAGGGTCTCTTTTCCCTGAACTCACCTTCGCCAGTGCGTTGCGGGCAACGCGGGAACGAACACGGACCCAGTCCCGTCCGGACGGCCGCGCTGCCGTCCCACACCGTCAAATGACGACCCGCGTCCGCAAAAAGTAAGTAAATAGATCTGAGACAAGGAGTCCATGGCGGCAAAAGAGAGAGAGAGAGAGAGAGAGAGAGTGGGAGAAAAAAGAAAAGCAAGAAAGAGAACAAGAGCGAAAAACATTTTTTTTGATCATCACACAGATCGCGATCGCGATCTTGAACCACGTGCCGCCGCGTCGCGTTCATGTCATATGACATTTTGGCACAGTAGTCCTGAATCCTGATCGCGATCGTGCAAGAAAAAAAAAAGGGGACAAATCCCCACCGACGGGATTGTGCCCGCTCATCCATATCCCAGGTCTCGTGAGTCCCAACGTTCGGCCCGGATCTGCCACTCAAATGGAATCTAGTTTATTTTTCCCTTTTTTTTTCCTCCGTCGCCGCCGCAGGCACGAGCGGGAACGTGTTTCGGTCGTGGTCAGCTTCTCTCCCCCCCACCAGTCCAGTGGCACCCTACTACTAGCCCGGCGGTCGGTGACCTAAAAACCCCAATTAGCCCGAACCGAAAAACCCTAGTCTAAGCCAAATGGAAGACGCCGGACGTTCACACGCGATAATGAAAGTTGTCGTACATACTCACGCCCGGATGCGGTGTCACCGTCGCCGTCGCGCCATACAGGGAGGCTAAACCCCAACGTACACCGCTCGCGGTTTCCAAGTCGACCTTGAGAGCTCAGCCAACGTGAAAAAAAATCACCCGGCCAGTTATGCAGTAAGAGCCTGAGTAATACGCACACAGACGCAGGGTCCCACAAACACAGCACCGGCCACTACCACGCTCGAGAGAAGAAAATGAAGACGTGCGAAGAAATGATGATTGTTTCGATTGAGTCTAAGGGACAGAAATTGCATGATGAGAGCGATGAGAATGTCATGTACGAGATGGGATGCCAGGGATTATTCTCTATCTACAGAAATGCGCGACATGCCAAACGCGAAAAAAAAAGAACACACACACAAGAGACAGGCAAGGGCCTTTGAGCGAGAGTGGGGGAATCTCGAAAAGTACGAATGATCGGCGCCGTATAGTCCGACGCCGACATCCAAACACGCTCTGCGTATCGTATCAAAAGCGACACATATGATACGTAGGAAGGGGGGTAAAAGACGAAGAAAAAAAAACAATATACATACAGAATAACATACAAGCTGCTTCCGGGTTTTACTTTTCTTGTTCGCTCGAGGTCATGACGCCCCGACCGCACAGCACGGCGATGCGGACACTTTCATCGAGAGGTCCCGAAGAACAGTCTTGACAACGCATAGCCACGTATTGGCCCGATCGACTTCGTCGTACGCACCGTCAACCTGCGCACTGATCTTGCGCAGAATCAACCGTCGCAACGCCCTCGTATCCTCGTCTTCCTCGTTTCGCTGCGCCGTGGCCAACGAGACGACGGACGATTGCGCAGAGGACGAAGGCGAGGAATCGTCACTGCCGCAGCTGCTTTGCGGCGGCGAAAGATAAAACATGCTGGACGACGGGAGTGCCAGATCGGACGCATCCAAAGGGGGATGCAGACCGATCGTTTTGGTCCCATCAGGCGAGCACAACGTCTGCGGGTCGTCCGCGGGCGGATAGCGACGACAGAGATTCTCTACCATGGCCTCACGAACCTGAATAGAGATTAGGTTTGCTGCGGACGACCTGGTAACGCTTTTGGTCGGCTCACCTTGACCGTTCGCTTCATGATGCGTTCAGCTCGAGCGACAAAGTGGTTCGCGGTGGAGATGAGGTGGTCGATCTTGATAAAGCGGCAAGCGAATTAGCACCCAAATAGGCAACCTCAAAGAAAAAAAAGGACAAATTACCGCGTGTAAGCATTCATCGATGGCAGACAAGTCGCGGCTCGCTGCAGACAGGACCACCTGAACAGAGCGCGTGCCACCTCCAGGTAGCGGGACGTCAGAAACTGAGGAAGCCGACAATACTGGGGAGTGGCATGTAATGCCCTCGGTGTCTGTTACAGTGATGATCGGCTGTTTGAGATCTTGCTTCACCTCCCTCCCAACGGCGCAGTGCGGATCATCGAGGTCGTAGCAGAGTTGAACTCGAAGCGGTTTGCTCGACACCGTCTTCTTCTTCCACCACGCTTTCAGCTTCGAGGCTCCACTCTTCTCGTTTTTGGCATGGAAAGACTTGTAACTCTTCAGAAGCGCCTTGAGCTTGCGATCCATGGAAGAGGCCTTTTCCTCGCCAGCGCTCGCATAGTCTCGCGAGAAGAGCTCTCGCTCCATCTCGATCAGGCTTGCGAGGTGTGCCTTGTACGTCGACGAATCCGCGCCGAGAATGAAACTGTCCAACCGTTCTGGCCATGGAACCGTTCGCGCGCCAGAAGGAGAAGTTGTTTCAAGGGGCTGAGAAAAGTCGGTCACGACGCCAACGTCGACATATTTTTTCGCTCGCTCGTCCTTGGGGAGCGCTCCGGCGTCCGGTTCGACGGCCGTCGACTGCGAATCTTCAGAACCTCGTGGAGAGTGTTGGTACGTCAATCGATCAAATCGAGAATGAACGGGTCCTTGCAAGGAAAGCTGTTCTTCGGCCTCTTGCGAAACGTGATTCCACTGGCGGTCAACAGAATTGAGGATCTCGCGGGTACTGCGCAGTTCCTTGGCAGCATCGTCGATTTGGCCACGGAAATATGCCAAGACGTCGTCGCCCAATTGGGAAGTCTCTTGGACGACAGAGGCAAGCTTGTTGAATCCTGTGCGATCACGGACGAACTGGCCGTCCACGGAAAGATACTGAAAGCTCTCTAAAAGTTGTTCACAAGTCGTGCTGACATCAAAGTCGGGCGGGAGGTGACTCGCGGGTCCCCGAGGTTCCTTGGGCGAGGACGGCTGGATGGAAGAAACCCAGTTCGTAAACGACGTGATGGAGGCGAGAGACATGGAGGTGCTCGGGCGGATGGTACGGTCGGACAGAGACGACTGAGGTCGATTGAATTGCCCTTCGGCCATAAAGGCGACGCGGAAATGTGGCTTGGCCACCTCCAACGCAGTGAGTCTACAGAGCGAAAAGTCGTCAGTTGCGAGTCGACCAGGAGCCAACAAAACGCACCCTCGCGAATTGCGCAAATTCCGGTAAGACCCTGTTGGGTCACAATCAAGAAGGGCATACAACACATCGATACATTCGCCATGCTCGGCGGCTACATGAATACAAGTCTCCTCGTTCCTGTCGCGGGCAGAGAGGGGCGCATGGAGATCGCGAATGAGATGTACAGCGAATCGATATAGACACTGTGCAGAGTTTGATGCATCGGTGACGCGTCCAAGTCGAGCGAGGCAGTGGAGCGGTGTATAGTGCTCCCAGGACGTGAACAAACTGACGTCGGCGCCAGCGCGATAGAGTGCGTCGAGGATTTCGATAGATGGGTTTGGTACAGAGACACAGTAATGGATGGCGCTCCATCCTTCAGAATCGGGTACATTTACAAGAACGGGGCCGTTTTCCAGAGGGGATGGCTCGAATGACTGCGAAGAAAACAACAATGGATAGATGGAAGAAAGATCAGCGGAGAGGATGGCGTTTACAATCAAATCGGTAGTGCGGGAAAGAGAATCGAGGGAAAAGGCGGTGGCGGGAGGCGAGAGAACAGGGGAAGTGGAGGTACACGGAGATAGCTGGGTGAGGTCGACACTAGAAGGCTCGCACAGCCCTTCCTTGTTTCCGTTCTAACGCAGATGTGGTGATCAGCTCTTCTCTGAAGACGGAAAAAGAAAGCGGTCTCAAAATCCACCTTGTATGCGCGCCAACGGCTGCAGCGCAGTGCATATTCGCATGCCCAGAGCACGCTCGAATGGGGCAACGCGAACTGGATGGAGGACCGATGGTTCCGGTCTCTCAAGTCAGGGCGGGAGCCGTGAGAGAGCTGACAGAGGCCGTCAGATCAGGCGCACAACTACGCCGCGCTCCACCCACCAATTGTTGCACAACTTCCATTCTGCAGTCACGTGCAGCATCTGGGGGATGCGGTGAGTGCGTGGGGAAGAGGAATGGAAACTCTGCTTGGACGCACACATGAGCGGGGTTGCGCCGTCGGTGTCCATGCCGTCGACAGAGACGGTGCCGGAGCTGTACTCGAGCAAGAGCTGGACGACCTCGGGCATGTCGAGCCAAGCGGCCATGCCGAGGGGAGTGACGTCGTTGATGGAGTCCTGGGGGGCGTTGAGGGTGAAGAGGGTGATGTCTGGATGAGAGGCGGCGATGCGGATGACGTCGAGGCGGTCTTGCGACATGAAGGACGCGTCGGACGCGTCGATGGTCTCCCACCTGCGGCGAGCGACGGGAGCGGTCAGGGGGAAGGCCGGTGGCTACGGAGGAGACGGGAACGCACCTGTCGGCGGTGAGAGCGCAGGTGAGGACGGTGCGGCCGGAGGTGTCGATGGCGTTGATGTCGGCGCCGGCTTGGAGGGCGTCACGGATGGCGGAAGCATTGCCTTCGGAGGCGGCCTGGAGGAGGGCAAAGTTTTCAAAAGAGCGGTGTGGGCGACTCATTGCAGGTCGTCGGGGGATCGTGAGGGGAGGGGGGGTGGGGAGGACGGGAGAAGGATGGGGTTTGGCGGGGAGGTGTTATATGTGGCAAGTGAGGAGGGCGTGGCGGAAGGGTGTCGTGACGGGGGCAATATATTCTAGAAGAGAAGGAGGCGGTTTTTGGGAGTTCTGGCGAGATTGTCCATCCGAGCCCGAGTTTGTATACAGGCTTGGATAATGCGGAGAAAGCGACAAGTGGGCAATCCGGATGCGCTTGCGCGCCCGCCTCGAGGCCGCGTAGCGGGGCACACAAACAAGAAAACATAAGACAAACACGGGACGTTGGCAATGCGCGCCTCTGCTGCCCATTGAAACGGAGGCCCAGCCCGAGGACGACCACCGCGGAGCTGGCAGCTGGCACCGGACGGTTTCACCACCGGCCGACCCTCTGCACGCTTACGCCCCGTCCCCTTCTGTCCTAGTCCCGTTGCCGATTTGGCAGCTGCGTGGTGGCTTAAGGTTATCCCCACGCACCCACCTTACGCAGGACGCCCAGGTCCGATAAAGTTACGAGTACGTACCCGATATCGACACCCATATCGCAACTGAAACGCGCAAAACGAAATGAGATAGTACGAAATAATATGATATGATGCGTGTGGAAAGCACTCGACGCCATTCTGTCCGCCTAGCACAACCACGACGAGCACCCCAGGGCACACTTCGACCCGCCATGATTTCTAAATATACCCGAACCGACCGTCCCAGATTCTCCACCACCTTACAGAAACGCGTCCCGTGACAGTGCGCCCTGCGATCGCAAGCCAGATACGTAAGCACGACAGCGCCCATCAGCACCGCAGCAACCCACGAACCTTGACTTGCTCAAAGTTGGCAATCGCCCTCTCCAGATCCCACGCGTTGTTCTGCAGGCAGTCTACCGCATACTGGGCGTTCAACCCTGTCCGTTGACAAATTTGAGTAATCAGACCCCGCTGAGGCTCCCCCTGCATAAGGGCACCCGCGAAGGATACCGTCAGTCACCCGTCCCCAGTGTCGTTTGAGAAGTCGAGCGACATACAAAGCCAGATATAGCATCTTGCAGCGCTTGACGTGCCGGCAAAAGTGGCGCCTGTTGTTGTGGCACAACTTGTTGGGACGGCAGTGTGTCTCCCGCTTGCACTTTCATGGGCCCAGGACGCCAAGCCTCATGGCTAGAGTAAGCTCGGATGCACCATTGATCAGACAGTATCAACACGTCCCAGCCATTCAACTTCGCTCTGCCATGTGCAAAACAACAAAACAATCATCAACTTGACATCTCAAGGATCATCAAGCCAACAAACCTAGACCCAGGGGGCGCAGGGGCAAGTATAAACGCCCTGTCAAACGACCGGATGCCTTGAGAAGGCTCTAAAGGCACAACCGTTAGACACCACAACATGACATCATGACATTGGGATAATCGGCCGTGCTCAGGGCCAGCCCGGAAATATCCGAGATGACAGCCGAGCGCGAAATGATCGCGGGTGAAAACTAGCGCACCTTCAGTGAATTGTCCGTGGAGCGAAATAAATAACTTCAGGTCTTCGCCTTGCCCCACTGGCCATCCGTCAATACTGAATTTCTCCGGAGATCCCGAAATCTCGTGCTTGGTCTTCGGAAGGGCGGACATGGCACGAATGGCAGCTTCACTTCCAAGATGCAGACTATGGAATGCCTTGTCGGATCCACTTCCGCCACCCAGCCGATTCAAGTTCCTCGAACCCCCGGTCAGCCAGACCGACCAGTCCAACTTCCGTTGATTCGGCAACTGGGAGTGCAGTCCTTGCATCCGAGCTCGAGCAGGAATAGTAGTATTGACAGAAAACGAAAACGTCGCCGACGGATGGTAGGCGTCCAAAAGCGCGGCCCGTTGATCATCAAATAGCGGGAAAAATCTACGTCAAATATTAGAACCGGTTCGAACGAAGTTGGGAATTGCTTACCGCACGAGAAAGCTACTGATGATGCTATCCTCGACTCCGGTAATGAAAGAAGGATTCATTTCGTACGGGAAAGTACTGGCAGTAGGTCGCTTCTCTGTCGTTGGAGCCGAAGAGGGTCCAGGAGCGTCGAACCCGATCGTTGCTATCGCTTCCTGGTCCAACATCACCAGAGAAGGAAATCGCCGTGCCATGTCGCTGACAATACGTCGAGAAAAGCACTTTGGCTTCTATGGCAACGCAGCTCACCTTTTGTATTTATCCCCCCTTCCGTGCTTGAGCTCAAGCTCCCTCAATGGATTGCCAATCATGATCAATTCCCGGAGGTGTTCTAGCTTGCCCTTTCGCCCAGAAAGGTAGTCAACATCTCGCCAGACCTTGAGGTCATTATTTTGTATAGAAAGGTTGGCGAGCCTTGGCAAGTAGTGAGCGAGGGTCGACAATATCTGACCAGAACCTATGTTATTGTTGGCCAACGAGATCGTTTGAACCTAACAAGCGGGATCAGTCAGCCTGCCGAGTCACATCAACAATATGCTTACCGGGGGCTTGAGATTCGAGGCGAGTTTGAAGATGACGGACGCCTCCCTCGCCGTCGACCCAGGTGCACCGGGCGGCAAAAGGCCATGTTTCGCAAGTTCCGGGTCATCCAACATGGACTGCCATCATCACGTTGACACAACTCTTCAGATCCCTGCCACCCAACACGCCAAATGCCACTCACCTCCAGATTCAGAAACTGTGTGTCTGGACTCCATCTCCTGTTCACGAAATGTCTCCATATGTCAATCGCTTTCACTCCCGCTGTGGGTACTCTTCCACTGCCCGCCACAGAGGTCGTAGCGATCGCATTCCTGCGCATGCGCCCCACCGTCGTGTTCCTCGCACTGGAAGCGCCACGGATCGAGATGCCTTCCATGGGCACGCTCTCCGCCCGAGCGGCAAGCTACCACCCCATGGGCATGGCAGAGGCGTGTGTAAGAGGGTAGCGGTGGGGGCGAATAGACAACACGGGTGAGCGCGGGGTGTTCAAATGAGAAACGGGGGGGAGGGAAAGGTTACGAGCGTAAGAACGAAGGAAAGGAATGTACGATACAACGATGGAATGGACGCGAAACCATCGATGCCAGTAGATAGGTTTATACACGACAAGGTCAGAGAGCCCGAAAACGGAACGACGACGCGAGTTATGCAATGATGTGATGAATATGTAAAGTGAAACATCGAAGAGTGAGGTCTTGTATTTACCGTGGAAGCCTTGGATGGACCCGCCTGGTGGTCTTTGAAGGTATCAATCGGACGAGGGCGATGGGAGCGAATCTTGGAGGTGCTTTTGCGCCCGCCGGGTCTGTCTGCAGAGACATCCTTCATGCGTTCATCCTTGTCAATGAGTCCAGCGCTCCTGAGAGCATTGGTGGCCAGCGTGCGACCCCCCGTCGAAGTTGTTGTGGAGAACATGGCTGTGAGCACGATTTCTGGTCCGAAAGAATAAATGCTATGCGCGTCGGCAATGGTGATGGTACCAGGGCAAGAAGGGACGTGGTCTGAGCGCTGTGGTGAAGTAGGAGTCCGGATGAATCAGGCAGGTGGTAACTAGGATGCGGCTGTGTCAGCATCCCTTGTTTTGGCGGCAAGTGGCGCGGCTGTTTGGTTCAGAGGCTCATGCCAAACAAATCGAGTCCGCACAAAGTGAAATTTATTCTACTTTTCCACGCGTGACCAATGTCACCCCCCCAAAAAAGATACTATAGCCACAACCGCACAATAATCTAATTTTGAAAAACAGTGCTACAGTCCACCTGACTCAAAGCTATGGACCGCCGGGCAAAGCTAACTCTCCCTCCGTCCATTAGGTTGATACATGTACTGATGGGTTGTAACCCCGTGTCCGTGCGAGGGGGGCTTCGATCCAGACCCGGCAGGTGGATTTGGTCGCCGAAAATATGGGTTCTCAAACGTACTCCCAGCTCTCTCTTGCTGTTGTTGTGGAGTACTGGTGGAAATGACGGGCGACGTTGTCGCTGCCACGGTGGGCATGGGATAAGGAAAATTGCGTGACTGTGGGGCTTGTTGCTGTGTCTGTGCATGGCGAATGGCAGGCGATGGCTGTGTTGAAGTAACGGGTGTCGAAGGAGCAGGCGACGCGGACGGCTGAGCAGAGTTTGGTGGAGCAGTCTGCGACGGTGGTGCAGGTGGGTGCGTGTTCTGCTGCACGGGTGCCGCGGACTGCGGTGGAGGTGGGGCCGAAGTGAGTGTGGGCGTTTGCATCGGATTCTCCGTGCCTGACGTCGGTGCGCCAGGCGGTGGGCGGTCAGCAGACGCTTGACTCTCAGTCTCACGTCGACGCTTTGTCCCCCTCGAAGAGGACTCTTTTAGACCAAGGGAAGTTGCTTTGATAAGTATCTGGTGCCTTCGCAAGGCCGTTAGCCAACGCAGAGAATCGGAAGTGAAACAATACCTTGTTCGCGAGTTGCCCCATTTCTCACACAGTGCATCCCACGCTATCTCTCCGCTGGCACTTCGATGTTCCTCTGCGAGTTTTTTTAACTTGTCCGTTTCTTCATCCGACCAAGCGCCTTGATTTCCGGCGCTTCCTGGTATTGGGCCGGCAGACCCATTCGAACCTGTCGAAGTGCTTGGCGCAGCCGGTGGCACTGGAATAGGAGGATAAAAACTGCTATAGCCGCTGTAGCCGTAGTATGGAGTAGTCGGATACGCAGGAGTACTATACATGCCCGGAACAAATTGCTGTGGTGTCGACGGCTGATGGCCCATAGAGACGATAAACGATTGCGGATTTGATATTACAGAGGACGCTGACTGCGTCGTTGGTGGGGGCTTACCGTTTGCTGGAGGTGGGGGTGTTGACTGCAGCGATGATTGGGAAGGTTGGGGGGCCAGAGGGGTATATCCAGGGATGAATTGGTATGGTACGGGAGGGGGGTGCGCGGTTAGTCGAGCAGGTGAAGCAAGCTAGGTAGACACACATCATCGAGGTGCACACCATCATAAGCAAGGAAAGTATTACAAGAGTATCGCAAATGCGCTTGGCCTCCCCAAGCATAGTCAAGGGGTCGACCTTAACGCCCGGTCCCATCTGGTAACACTGGGCAATCACCAGTGAAGGGGTAGCCTTCTGTGCGCAAAGGCGTTAGCACCGACCTGCCGCACGAACTCATCCCCAGACTGAACTCACGATGAGCTCCTCGGCAGCGCCGTAAAACTCAGCACACAAGTTCAGAACACGCCATTGAAATTCATAATATTGTTGATTGTGCGGATGCACCTCTCCCGGCGCTGGAGGAGCAGAGTATTGGTAGAACCCGTGTGTTGCAGTAGGCGGTTTCGTGACGGCGCTCATGGTTGATGGGTCTCTTTCGGCACCGGAGCCGCGAGCCCGCCTGTTTTTCGAGCCACGGGGTCGGCCAGGGCGCCTTTTGCGCTCTCCGTCTTCGGATGTAGGAAGACCAGATGGCCGTGGCGGAGCGGAGGGTGTTGGTTCGGCACGCTGCTTTCCGGGCCCATTTCCATTGGATGTCTGTTGAGTAGTACGCCCTGATCTGCCGGGCCGGTGAAAAAGGTCGCGATGAAGAGCTGTTTACTCATATACATAGAAATGCGCGAGGTAGGACACCTACTCGTCGGCGTCATCGTCGTCCCTTTCAAGCTGTTCCTCCACGGCGCCCTCGTCTTCGCCCTCCTCCTCCTCTTCGTATTGGGGCTGGAGGATTGGAGGATTAAGGGCGTGTGAGAGCGGCTGATAATGCTGAGGATTGTCCATGGCTGATGCAACCCGGACTGAGATCAGATATGCCCAGAAGCCAGATAGGCAAAATATGCTTTTGGGATTTCGCTGGGTGTAACCGAATTTTTCCGGGTGGTCGTTTGAGATTTTTTGTTGGGGTTTACTCTGGTCATTGTCGATGCATCGTCGGAATACAAATTATTGGCCCTCCGAAGCTATTATGTAATCCTCTCCTCTCCTCCCTCAGGCAAGACGGTGAGACATTTCGAACCTCACGTTATTAGACAAGCTCGCGACGCCGTGGGTGGGGGACCCACGGCGGAACAGAAATCCAGGTACTTGTGCAAAGCGGGCGGCATTTGGTCGGGGGAACGTTACACGAGGATCACTCATGTCGATTTGTCGCGTGCCATCGCCGAGTTTCTGTTCGGCATAGCTCAGGGTCTACACCTCGTATTAGCCACGTGCGTGGACACTACGAGATCCGGCCTTTGCAGTCCAATTCCTAACAGTGATCTGGTGGGCCATCCGTGACTATAGTCCGCTCTTATCACTGACAGTCGAGTCTCGATACGCCATGAGACTGATCTTCATGCCCGCTCTATAGGCTTTCGGGAGCTCGGAGCTTCGAGACCCTGCCCATTATTTGCTCAAGGACGGGGATCAGGCAATGGATCAGTCTAGGCGCGGGGCCCTCTGGTACGTTGACCCTAACAGCAATATTTCTTGATTTGTCAAGCCCGTAGTGAGATCGCGTCGGACCGAAGCCGGAAATGCGTCGGAGAACGTTTGTCTCCGTCATCAACGTGGTGTACGCAATCGCTCACCTCTGAGGTCCTCTTTATCCGCGTTAATGGACGGTGAGATTGGCAACTATAATCCATCTGCGCAAGAAGTGCCCCTGCGAGTGGCAACGCCCTACAGCCGATGAATGGATTGCGAAGACGCGGGTGAATGCTATCGTTACCTCCTCGAAAGGGTCTTTTGGTCATCCCAATCGAATAGAAGCTAGCGTTCGTGGCGCCAGCGCCCAATTAACAACCTTCGAGCTTGGATCATTCCATTTGGAGGCAATTCATGTGCGGGCAACCTAACCAAACGCAGGCGCACCCGAGCAGGCTAGATTTGATTAATATGAATTGTCGAGGATATTCTAGGATGCTACTTCGCAGGTCCCCGCAGAAGGATCAGGTAGATGATCACCGTCTGTTCATCTTCTCACTCGAGTTGACATGTGGAAGAGGCGTACGTTCGCAACCTGAGATTTAAGGGTTTGACAGTGGCGGATCAGTGCCTACTGCTAAATTAAAGTCGCAATGTTACCTCTACGTTAAGAGTCAACCGAGCTTTAGGTAATCGCTAGGAGTTTTCGTAGGTCCAATAAATGCGGTCTTAGATGCATGTTAGCTCCCACTTACTGGAAAGCAAGACTTCAGTAGGCCAACTGCGAGATTTTCGCCATCCTATTTCATTATGCCATGGCCATTCTCATGAGTTCACAAGTCCCTCGATCTGGGCATTTCATCAAGCGCAAGGCAACGGCGGGGATGGAGATTCATCCAGACTAATACGTCTATCCTTTCCGTGGCTAACACCCATCATGCAAGCACCTAAAAGGAGGCAGCCAAAGACACTAGCCTGGTATCATTCCAACCCATCGAGTATGCGATGATTGTAGGACCAACATTGCCAAGTCACGTTGTGTACGGCCTGTCTTCCACAGTGGGTAGATACTATTTCATGTCATCTCCCCTGCGAAGGAGCGAACCAATGCTCGAGTTTCCGAACCATATCTTCAACCTTGCTTATGTAGTCCCCGACATTTCGTGTCATCTCTGACGGTTTAGATGGCTCTGGAAATGCGCGGCGAAAGTCGCCTGGAAATTTCTTCTCTATTTCTTCTTCAGATCTCCTGGTGCGAGAAAATTGGATCTGGGGACACGCTAAATCAATATTTGTCGGACGTACCCCTTGCGTTTGTACACCTCCTCTCGCTTTTGCTCCCACTCAACAACCTCGTTCATCCAATCCTGGCACTCCGCTTTCAGCTGTCCGAAATACGTCTTCTCGTCCTCGGACAGATCAACGTGGAAGAGCAGCTCCGAGGGAGCGTCAACACCCTGCATCGACCCCGGGAAGAAATCATTCAGTCTCTTTGCGAGCAGACACGACTCGGGTGCCGTCCACAAGTAATGAATGTACTAGCCAGAACGCCGAGTCCGTCTGTCAGAAACACGTCGTCGCGATTCAGCGAAAACGACTCACGAGCGGGATGAGGTTTCGAATCAACGCGATGTACTCCCTCCGTTGTGCGTCCGTGTGCGTCGCGAAACGCTCCAGCGCGCGCACTTCGTCGACCACAAGTAACCGCACGTCCTGCTCGCGACCGTGCGTCTTTTCGCGTTCGTAGTACTTTTGCCATTCCAGCGCTTCGCCCGACTTGAGTACGGTGAACCGCCGGAGAGTCTCGACGGCGGCGAGCAAGTTCAACAGGTCGGGGATTTGTCCGACGATGAACGACGGACAGTGGATGTTGCGCGCCGCGTAAAACAAGAGACAGGGCGCGACTGCAGAGGGTGGATCGGAGAGGCTGTCGATGTGGTCTGAGCGGAGTGGTGGGTCAAGATGTTCGAAAGCGAAGAGTGCGAGTAAGGGACAGACGGAACTGTAGATGGCCCGGTGAGGGTCGGGGTCGTACGGCTTATTGAAATCAATGGACGACGTCAGATTGTCGAGCTGTTGCTTGTCCATTTGGGCGCGATGTCATCGGAGAGGTTGAGAGAGCGGGGTTGAAGGCGACATGGCTCCACACGAGTCAAGCGAGAGGGCTGAACGCGAAGCTTGCCACCACGGACAGTGACAGAGAACTCGACAAGGGACCATCGCGGCCATGGCCGTTACTAGTACGCAACACTTCCCCCCGATGGAGCTTTACTTACCTCTGACCCGCTCCGTCGGCTTGCCTATTCAAGCTGAATGTTGGCGAGTCCACCCATCGGGGCGCCACATCGGAGGACATTCTCTACTTAGCAGGACGCTCTCAAGACCTCCGGGCCATCGAGTACCGTCGGGTTGCGATGATTTGGACCCGTTGGCGTCGGTCACTGCCGGCAAGCTGCTGGTCGCGTTCACAATGGATCAACAAATGCTCGCCTCAATGTCCACGTCGAAGCCAGCGAACCAGTTCTAACGCCCTGGACTGATCGCACATGAGAAGTGCGTTGTAGCCCCCCGGGGCTCTTGGAGGTGACTCCTCACTGACTCGATGCTTCCTCTCAACCTGATCTGGCATCGTTTTTGTTCCTTATAAGTACCCCCTTGCTCTCATGCTTCCGTCGGATGCGAACCTCGGTCTTGAGCAGTAAGTTCGGACATTGCTGTTGTTCCAACGGCTCGTGTGCTTTTTTAGTCTCGGCTTGCTAATGGTTTCATCCGTCGTAGGTTCATAGGGTTCTGATGGCATTGGCGATGGTAGCGCCCATTCCTCCGCGGACAAGCAGATGGATCAAGTATGTGTTTCGTTGGGTTGGTAAAAGACATCCGCGGAGACATCGGTCCCGCCGATCACTGTCTGGCGAGCACCTATTTCCTGGTAGCGTTTTCTTGTGTGCACCGAAGTTATCCAGTGAAACATCGAGATTTTCCTTCGCAAACTTCTGTCCATCATGTAGATGTTCAACAAGATGCACTCGCTTGATGCCTGCCATTCAAGCCAGTTCAGTTTCCCAACCTCTAGTCAACATTGCCGGAATGGGCCACGCGTTCATTCATTCTACCCCAAGCCTCGAGGCCATCCATCGGAACCGTATACACGGCACCGACGGAACATGGTGCACGCTTTACATATATATCGGCGGCAGTGTATATGAGGCTCGATCTGCCTGCAAAGCCATGGATGCTGAATCTATCCTATCGATTTCTCACCTTGGCCATCTCTGGATCGAGCATTTGGGTTTAAGCCCACGAGAATCTCGTGCCATTTGGCGCTGATGGCCGTGGGAGTAGGAGATTTGGGGTCCTGGCGGGATATCATCGTGTTAATAAGTATTAGGATAAGGGGCTCTCTGGGCGATGGGGTCAGTGCCGACCCATGTGGGTTCGCATGTATATTATCTGTAGGAGACGGTTGAAGCCAGAGGGAGGGAGCTCAAGGGAGAGGGTGGCATCGATGTCAATGACGGTCATCTCCCTCGTGTTACCTTGCATATTCCCACCTTTGCGGCTGATCGGAGGCCCGCGTTGCATGTGGATGAATCATTTTGCAGGCGCACGCCGTTAATCCCATGCCCCATCGATACAGTGCGATTCATCTCCACTTGTCTCCGAGCGTTTTCCATGAACAGTAATTGCGTGCGCGGCGCTGTCGCTGAAAAGGGAACGACGAGTCCGCTCAATGGAAAAGGCGTTACGCGCAGTATGGCAGGAACGGCGGGCTCGTTGACTTGATTAAAATCAGAACGGGATCGAGCATCTGATCTGAGGGGGCTGGTCACCTTCCTCGACGATGCATCTTGACCTCGCCAGGGGGTACGACACATGAGGGAAGGAGTTCAGCGTTGGACTTTGAAGCCACGGGCTCGTCCCAAGGTTGCCAGATTATAGAGGTGACGACTCGCCAATGTTTTCGGGGATCTCATGAGACAACCGCCAGCTTCATGAAGAGGCCCAGATTGGCCGGTAATGTGAGGCCGGGTACCTCAAGCGGAGCCCCACCTGATCAGCACTTGCATTGATGCGCGGTGAACGGTAATGACACAGTATTAACTCGTCGGTGCTTGAGTCCTGGCTCAACTGAGCCACGGCCGGGCAACATGGTGGTCTGATGACAAGACAGGTTCGTGAAACAGAGTGCGGCAACCATCATGCCGGGCTGCCGGTACCATATACGGATTTTACTCAGGTAGTCCGAACCTGGTGGGAATTAGATAGCGTTGACAAGGTTGTGCCGGACGACCATGGTCACACTCGGCGGTGAGCAACTCGAGCCTCCTTCCAAGCGTTCCAGCCTCGAATCTCCAAAAATCGGGGATGACCTCGATGAACTTGCCCTCACCGAGCCTGCCGCTGAGTCGGCCACGACAGAGCCGATAACGATGACCACGTCCCGCAGGGAACTTTGGGCATTCTACTTTTACTACGTCGTACGTCTCGGTGACACCCCAATCACACTTTTTGGACCAAGTTGATAGGTTTCTAGGGAAACAACGGCTTATCCGGCTTCAATTTCGGTCCTTCTCAGTTCCAGAACTTGCTCTATCTCGCCGGGTATAATCCAGCGTACCCTCCATACTCGGCACCGTGCGGTAGCGGAACGGGCTGTGTACTTCCCTACCTTGGGAGCATCCGAGACAGTTCGTATCGCGCTGTTAACGTTATCGTGGTTGGCCGCTCACCGTCAACTGTTTCGCAGTCAACTCTATTGTTCTCCTCACGAACGGCATCAGTTTCGCTATTCAAGCAGTCTTACTTCTCGTCGTTGGGGCGTGGGCTGACTATGGCCAGTGGAGGTAAACGTGTCCGCTTTACCACGGTGGACAAGCCCTGACGCGACCCGAGACCCAACATCACCATCATATTCACGCTCGTCGCCGTGGCGGTCTCCTTTGCGTGGCTTGGTGTGGACGACCCTTCCAAGTGGCAGGCAGGCGTCGCTCTCTACATTCTTGGGTGTGAGTTGGCTTCGATTTAACGACATGGATGTCATTATGGCTGACTGCTTGCGATCACATCGTTAGTGATAACCTATCAGGTATGTATGATCAAGTGTATATTTATCCTCTCGTTGGACGCTTGAACAGGGGGCCCTCACGTTTTGGACGGCAGCATTTCCAGGCCTCACTCGCCATTTGCCTGAGGTTCAGGAATCGGCCAAAGCGGTCCAACAAGGAACCAAAAGGTAATATTTACGAGAATATGACGTGTGTCGTCTTATCCTTTTTTCTAGTGCAGACGACCATGCCGCTTTTGAATCCTTGTCCAGGAACAGAGTTTCAAACATTTCGTTCACTGTCTCTTCCGTTGGCGAAATCTTTGTCCTTGCAATCATGGTAGGTATTCTTGAAGGGATGAAAGCCGAGGAGAGTACAGAAAACAACACAAGGGCATTTAGTGCACTTATAGCGTTCTCGGGTGCAGTTTGGTGTAAGTGGTTGTCGCTCGTTTCAGTGCCTGGGATTGATCACATGATATATCAAGTGGCTTGCGCGTTACCTTGGTTCTTCCTTGAAAAGCGTCGGCCTGGATTGTCACTTCCTCCAGGACGGTCTCTTTTAACAATTGGATTTTGGCAGACATATGTTGCTGTTCAAGAATGCATGAAGCTCAAACAGACTTTTTTATACCTGATCTTCTACTTCCTTATGTATGTTTCCCTCATTTTTATCTTGTCTTTTGATATCCTCTGATATGCACATTCTCTTAGGGGAGATGTCCTTAATACCACAGTGTATGCTTGAATATTTGTGGATGTTATCCCATTCACTTACAGTATCTTCTACAGCACTGTTATTGGCACTCTGCAAAACAAGTATGTGCCAATATACTCACTACTTTGTTGCTTCTAAGAACAGTTAGTGTTGTTACATATTCCACTCTCCAACTGACACTGCTATTGATTGTTGGCATTGTCACTCAAGCACTTGGAATTTAGTAAGCAAAACTGGTATCTTCATGCATAGTCTACAAGACATCTTTTCTTCTAGTGGATTTTGGCTAGTCCAAAAGAAGTACATGATACCAACTAAACAGGCAAGTCAAATGCTGAGGCTTTGTTGATGTTTCTAATTTATTGCTGCAGATGCTTTGTTTCAATGTATTTTGGATATTGGTTTGTTAAAGCAACTGTATACAACATGAAATCCACTGATTGCTGTTAGGTTCTCACTGCATGGGGTCTTATAGGAGTGCACACTGATAAATTTGGTTTCAAGCATGTTTGGGAGATATGGTAGGACCACTGAACATACAGCTTGAATTTATCTAATGTTGTATCCAGGCTATATCAGGTGTTTTATGGTCTCATGGTTTGTCCATGGTATGCATACAGCCAGACCATGATCAGTGAAGTCTCTCCTCTGCCTCAAATGTATGTGTCTTGTTTTCTTTTTACTGTATGAGTAAGCCTTGACAACATAAAATGTTAGGTTCCTATTCTTTGCACTGTTTTCAGTGGTATGTAGTCTTGAGTATCCAGAACTACCTCTTATCATGAATACACAGGTTGGGAAGACATCTGCATTCATTGGTCCATTTGTATCCTCTGCCATTATCACTGCATCAGGAAACAACAACAACATGCCCTTTGCATTTCTTTTTGGCCTGTATGTTCTTTTCTTTAGTTCTGTAAGTCATGCTGATGACCTGGGCAGGGGAACTTTTAGTACAATTTTTTTGTACATGGTGGATGTCAAGAAGAGCAGAGCAGAGTGTGCAGAGTTTATAAATGCAGAGGCAAGACAAGAAGCATTTGCAACATGAACATGAGCAGGGGCTGCAAGAATACATTCAAGTTGGTTTTTGTAGAAACTTTCTGAATGTATCTTTAGTGTACATGAGAACATACAAATGTGCTGAATTTCCTGCTTGAACACTGCACTCATTGCAATTTTATATCTTATATCCTTGGTCTGTGTTCCTATATGCAGTAGCATTGTTGATGCTCTTTTCTTGCCAATGACATATTACACACAGGGAATTCCAGTAGTCTAAGGGCCTCAAAATACTGGAATTCCCTGTATGTTACTTGCTCAGGCTACTGTTCTAAGC
>JBBPLU010000234.1:0-32135 GCA_038089935.1 Boletellus emodensis | reverse complement strand
GAGCTTATAATGGCGGGGAGTAACAGAGATGGGCTTCTCCTGCAGGAAGAGCTTGTCGAGCGGCGAAAACGTCTGAACGAGACGGAGGCGGGCAGGTTTCTATACTCTCACCTCCAGAAGCTCCTTGAAGAGCAGAGAAGTACATTGAAGGAGCTCGCAGATGCAGCGAATGTGGAGAATCGTCCATTTGTTGTCAAGAGTCTCCTGGAGGAATACAAGAAAGCAAATGCAACGTTACAGAGGACGCTCAAGGAAATACAGGAACTGAAGATACCATTTTCCAGGCGGCTTTTCCTCTGGCTATTTGGACGAAAATCCCGCGGGGTAAGTGCTGTTCGCTCCCCGATGTTCTATTACTAACCAGGGCGCTGCGTTTTAAAGCAAGTCGTTAAGGTTGTCAACGATTGACCCCGTGTTTAGTTTCGCGCCCATCATCACTTCGTACTTGGCATCACGCTGGATCCATGTCTTTCTGCAGATGTGTATTATTTATGTACCGTCATATTCGTAGTGCCGTTGCCTGTGGCCGCACAATATTTCATTTCCGGCTTGGCCTGGGCATTCCTTTCCAAATTGAGGCTAACTTGCCACCGCCATGTCTGCAAGCCCACACCAGTCGGATTCACCAACTTCGGAGTCTAAGCATCCAGCATCCATATCCTTAAAGTGCCTCCTCTCCCTGTCGTATTGGTATAATGATTCAATGGCTTCTTGTCAGTACACCTCCACCAGACCTCACACCCTATATCATCAGAATCGACGGCCAGTACTTGGCTGGCGGTGGCTTTGGCGATGTCTATAGATGTCGATATATTGGTAGCTCCGTGCCACAGGAGGTTCGTGTTCATGACTACCAGCACAATGGGTGTCGTCCGCTATTTGCTTCGTCCCTAGGTTGCGGTGAAGGCACTGCGATTCAAGTCGACACTGGATGGAGATACGGAGGATAAATCCGTCAAGGTGGCTATTTCCTTGTGATCAACGAATCGAATTTGAATGGCCTTCCAGATGCTACGTCGAGAACTCGGAATTTGGAAGAGGCTAAGTCATGAGAACATCGTTCCGTTCCTGGGTGTCGCATATGGCTTTGGAATGAGTGGCGCGATGTCGCTGGTTTCGTTATGGATGGCCAACGAAACTCTCCACAAGTTCTTATCGACCCATGACGACAGGCTGAATACGACACACCGACTTCAGATTGTGGGCTTGCTCTCTCTTCCTGTCTGCCTCGCTCTCTAACATCATACTGCGGGAAAGCTGTTGGATATTGCAAAAGGACTGCACTACTGTGAGTCACAGTTGTCGTTTCCCAGTTCTCAGAAATGAAACTTTGCAGTGCATTCTTTTCCGATTGTTCACGGTGACCTGAGTTCCGTATGTGAAATTGGTACCATCTGTACCTTTTCGTCTAACCGTAAAACAGAACAATGTCCTTCTCGACGCAGACTACACCGCTCGTATAGCCGACTTTGGATATGCTTCCTTGGTGGGTAATATTCCAGAAGCACTAACTTACCTGGAAAGATCTACTGCCCGACCGGGATCCTTACGCTGGATTGCGCCAGAGCAAGTTGACCTTGACGGGTCTTTCGACAGGACAACGAAGAGCGACATATACTCTTTCGGATGTGTTGCTCTCCAGGGATGCTCACTCCACACGATCACCCAGCTTCTTCTAATCTTCTTATAGGTGTTATCTGGGAAACAGCCGTGGTCCGAAGTTCGCGAAGACGCAGCCATTGTTTTGCACTTGTACCAGGGCCATCGGCCGGCTAGACCAGAGTCTCGGGCGATGGTCGACTCACACTGGAACTTTCTCCAAAGTTGCTGGTCGCCATCTCAAGATCGACCTGGAACAGATGCTGTACTCCTCTCTGTACGAGGGTTGTTGAGCGATTGCCCGCCGGCCGGGCCCCTCAGAGACGTATGCATTTCGTCATCAAGTCAAGCTGGTTCGCCGGTGCTAGTAGATGAGCCAACGTCGTCTCGCAATTCATCTACTATGGAGGGCTCGGGGTCGAATAACAGCCTCCGCGACAAGGACAAGAGCGAGAAAAGGTGCGTCATGATGATCATGACAATTGAGCCTGGCCATACTAACACTCCGAAGATCTAAATCGCGGGTGATTCCTAGTCGTGCTCACCCTGAACGTCCTTCGAGCGGGATTGCATACAAGGCATCACGATCAAAGTGGACTAGGGCCGTGCTTGGCTCAACGTCCCAAGTCAATCAGGACGACATAGTAGCATTGTATGTTTTGTAACGCCATTCACACTTGGGCTGATTTGTGATATTTCGTCTAGTGTGATCGGCCCTTCCAGAAGTGGCAAGAGCTCGGTACGGCTGTCTTCTTTTCATTGTAGTTTAGCCTCAACCCGCTGGCAGTTCGTACGTGCATTGACACGGGCTCGTAATCTCGTCGAGTTTGGAAAGAGCCTTCAACCCTACACGGCTAAGATTCGGGCAGTCAAATGCGAGCTCACGGAGGAGGCGCGGACTACTTTGGGAGCTGGATCACGCAAGCACATTGTGTTCGTAGACATGCCCCCTTTTCACGCCGAGGCGAACAATGGGGCGGAAAAGGAAATGGCCACTTGGTTGAGAAAGTCAAAGTAAGACTCTCCTTTACTCATCGGATAAGATGAAGACGGGCGGCGTCTGTCTGTTCAGATTTAGGTCTACGCGGATTGGGGCGATTTACATGCACAGAATTGAAATCGACCCTCAAGGAAGTGTGGTGCATGACATTCAGGACCAACTGGATGCCTTTGCTGGCGCTTTCCCGCAGAATCTCGTCCCTCGTGCGTTTCCCAAGCGACTGCATTGTATTTTCTGTTGTGCAGCGGACGACGAGTCCGGCAAGCAACAACGAGTTGAGGACCAGCGGGGAAAGTTTCAAGAACAGCTCGGTCGGCTGCGCCCAAAGACCATTCACGGGTGGAAACTGCAGTGGAACGTTTCCACCCACGCCGACCTGCTTGCGAACGGCGATTCCAACACCGCTTGGAATGCTGTGGCAACACTCTTTTCTAGTACTAGCGCTACCAGTTCCGAGTCTCGGTGACCGAAAACGTATCGGCATGCATTGTTGACATTGTTTGGGAAACACAGCTCGCTGATACCTTCTGTATTTTTCTTTTGGGAACCCCCGGTGTCTTGTAGTCCTCGCGCGCTGGTTGCGTGGTCCTTCCCTCCATTCACGTTTTCGCTTGTACGCTTTTCATTTCATTTCCACCTTGCGTCGCTCCACACACTTCTTTTCTTCTTTATGAGTCCACCTTTCCATAATCGCTTTGCCATTGTCCACGTTCCACCATAAAATGAGCCACCTGTGCACCATTGTTACCCCTCATGTACCACCCAGCACCACGATATAGAACGATTTCACGCCCGAGTCCTGGTTCGTTCGATCACACCGATCGGACTTCCAAGCTTCTTGAATGCCAGTCCTTCCCGACCACCCTGGGCCGCTCCAGGTCACACTTCAATCTCCCCTTACTGCGGCTTGTCGTCGTTCCCTTCGATATCGCCCACGATTCGATCGCATTATATGCCATGATGTGCGTCCCTTTCTACCCATTCGGATTTGGCCCGCGTTCCATTTTCTATGCCGGTTTTGGGCACAAATCGCTACTTTGCCTCCTCAACTTGAGACTCGACGCGCTCCGTCGCAAACATTGATCACGGAACCCTTCCATCCACGACCAGGAGCGCGTGTATGGATGCCGTCTATCAAGGTACGCACACGAAATGTGATGACACACCGCCACTTGGCCAGCGGATGTTCCGGACACGATCGCAAAGGACATCATTGAACGTTTGAACCCGAGGCATAAAAACTAGTATTACAACTTCAACCTGAATCAGGGTACACGCCTCTCGTGTGTACAATGCATGGCATGCGTGTGTCCAAAAAGCCAACAGCACCACCCTCACGACACCGTCTCATCATCGTATACCAACGTTGCCGGGGTCCTTGAAGACGTCCTCTCGAGTCAGCGACCCCCGTGTTTCGAGCACCCAGTTTCAAAAAAAAAAGGCTCACCGTACTTCCGCTCCCTTTGTGACGATCGAGATCAAACGTAAGTCGAGTCCGTTTTTTTTTTATTGAATTCTGAAGACACGCACGTTTTCCACCCAGCTCACCTGCGCGGTGAGCTCCGTGAGTCCGAACAACAACACGACCTTGATCTCCATCGCGTAATACGGCGATCCGTCGGGAGACCGTCTTGGCAAGAGCGACTTGGCCAACTTGGTCGTGTCTGCGCGTACGGTACACAGCGTCGAGAATTGATCTGACGAGGGATGCATTTTTTTCTTTCGGTCAGGACCCACTCGTTCCATGGAAAACGTACACGCACCTCGCTCGCTGTCCATCCACGTCGGTTGATCCAGTGGTCCTCGGTAGGACACTATGGCGATCTCGAGCGAGTTGCAGGCCACTTGGGACGACCGACGGACTGCAAACGTCTCTTGGAACTCCTGCTCCTCTGCGACACGCGTGCCCTTGCGAATCGATATCTCTGTCAGCAGGTGGTGTCGAACGACAGCGCGCTGAAACGCACTCTTGTCAGGATGGAAGCAAACGCGTTCGGAAGGGCCAGTTGACCGGATGGCCCGCGGTAGATACCCTTGTTCCTTGCGCGATGGTCGCTGTCGGCCGCGTTGTACGGCACGCTGCATTCGGTGCCATAGGTCAACTTGGCGACCCTGGAAGAGACGAGGTGGTCGAGATGGTAAGATACCGCACCGTCCGCGACAGCCTTGTTCCTGAATGTCGAGGTGAGTCGACGACGACGTACCGTCTCAAAACGAACGTACACGTGACTGTCGGGTCGGCAGATGTTGATGTTGAGGGTCTCAAAATGTCTCCGGAGACTGGAGAACAACCACTCGCTTGCGGCAAAGCCGCCTACTAGGAAAACAGACTTGGATGGGGTTGAGCGGTGAACGGGTTGAACGACGAGGGTCATCTCACAGTGATGGGGACCGAAGACGATTGTTGTTGTTTCCTGAAGGCATCGAGGATCTCTCTGATGGATGGTTCGAACAGGTCTGCGACGAGTTTTCTAAAAGAAGCATTAGCATGCCACCCTGCTAGAGCATGGCAAGTTACCCGGAGAGCCGAAGCTGGCCTGAACGTATGTCGTACTGCGGATCTTTATCCCGGACGGTGCCAAACTTGATGTATTGGGGATCCTCGGCATTACGAAGACGAAGCTTGGTCGTCTTGTCGAAAATTTCGGTCATCTGCTTCAATATTTCAGGGCCAGAATACTTTGAGCCCTCGAGTCTCCCTGTGAGAGGGTCATGAGTGCGCACGTGCTCGTCAACTTGTCTTGGCACCTACGTTTCAGGAAGGCGGCGGCCCTCCGAGTGACCAATACGGATCCCTGCAGGCGGCCTAGCGATAGCAAAATTAGACATGGCCGCCGATGTTCGGTGTACGCACATTCCGCGGGCGCGATTTCTTCAAACGACGGGGGAGACAACCTCATTGAATACGCGCTCAAATCGATCGTCCCTCCGCCAGCATCGATGATGACGACGCCTTGCTGGTGCGGTTGCTCCTCCTCTGGGCCAGGATGCTCCGAGGGGAGGATAGGCATCTTCGACAGCGTTTCTGATGCCAGGATGTTCGACACACAATAGTGCAAGCTCGCCTCTCCCTCGGTCAACAGGTGAACGCGATCGTGTCCTTCGGGAGAGTCTGGGACGAAACCTGCCAGTGTGGCGGCACGCCGAATCTGTTTCTGCTGTGGTCCTTCCCATCCGTTCGGGTGGGTGAGCACGTACTCGATGCGATTCTCGACCGACCGCCAGAGATTGACGCCGTGCGAGTCTTCGATGTACTTTTGCGTGCAGGAGAACAGGTAGCGCATAAAGTCTGCGAGGACGTCGACGGGCGACTTTCCGAGAGGAATGGGCGGGAGATCATCGTCGGTGATGTGGGAGGCGGCCAAGTGTTTGGCGCGCAAGTGCAGTTTCCACCTGGACGGGGGTCGTCAAGCGACGGTATCCACGAACGCAAGGGCACGCACCACTCGAGCCTGACCCACTGTTGGTCCTCGGCTTGCTCGATGATGTGATCCTGCAGGGCCTCCGCACCAAAGGCACGAGGGGTGCCACGCTGGTCGTAATAGACGATGGACGGTATTTTGCAATCGCCACCGACATGCTCTTGCGCCGGGTATCTTTACACACGCCCGTGAGCGAGCGCAACGTGGTGGGGCACGAGGAGGACGGACCGGGTGACGCCCTGAATCTTTGGGATTTCGCCTGGATCGAGGATGGCGTACGAGACACCGCTGTACGTCGTTCCTACGTCGAGCGCGAGGACGAGTGCACGCAACCGGCCTGGGTAGGGTTTGCGGGAGAGCATTGCAAGGCGTGACGTAAGCCTGGGTGTACTGGGCGTCGGTGTTGGCGAGCGCTGGCTTGAGGAGATGGCCGGGCGGACGGACGGACATGGGCCACGACTCGAGCGGGCTTTTATCTGAGCACACGGCGTTCATCAAGAGGCTCTGCAGGACAGCGAAATGAAAGGCGTCCTGGGCAAGCGTGTTGGCCCAGCACGAGGCAGCCCCACCCCCGCCACATGCTCGCGCCAAACAATCGAGGCGCCTCAAATGGCCGACCGCCCCGTCGCGAGCCTGAGCCAGGAGTCGCAATGAACCTGTCGACGTTCGCGTTCACGCCCACCAAACACTGGCTCTTTCCCATCGCTTTCGCAGGTCTACCGTGGGTCTTTTGGCGCATCATGCCACTCAACCTCATCCAGCGCTTCTTCCCCGGCGCGAGAGCAACGCGGAACGAGGAGGAGCGCGAGAGAGCCGCGCGGGAGGACAAGATACGGAGGCTCGAGCAGTCGTCCACCAGCACAGCCGAAGAAAATCGGAGACTAAAAGAGGAAGTCGCCCAGCTGTCCAGCGAAGCCGCCGCCAGCGCGCGCGCGCTCAAGCGGGAGCAGGACGACAACGCTACCGCGCTCGAGTCCCTCCGTCGGGAGGAGAGCGCCAAGGCGGACGCCCTCGCACTCGCCCAGCGCCTCACCACAGAGCTCAGCGCACTCCGGCGCCAGCTGGACACCAAGGACATCGAGCTCAAGAACCTCCGCAACGAGATCCAGCATGGCCAGACAAAGCACGACGAACTCGCCACTCTCCTCGAGGCCCGCACCCGCGAGCTCAAGGGCGCCCAGATCTACCTCACCAAGGCCGACACGCTCTCCGGCGCCGAGGTCATCGCCCTCGTCGACGCCCTCAACATCGAGATCCTGCAGACCGCCGCCTTCATCTCCGACTCCTTCGACTTTACCCGCGCACTCGCGAACCCAGAGGAGATCAAGGACGCCAGCAGCAGGATCGCCGAACTCATGGGCTCCACCCTCACACACCAGCTCGGCACCGTCTTGCACACCGAGGACCCCCTCCTCGTGCAGATCGCACTGCAGGGCGCAACCGTCGAGTTCTCACGCTGGATCATCATGACCTGGGACTTTGACGGCCTCCAGGCCGAACAGCCCCTCGCAGAGATCTACAACGACATCCGCGAATCAGGTCGGTTACCTCCGCTCTTGCATCCCACCCCCGTGCTCACGGCGCTCCAGAATCACAGGCAGTGGGCGGTCGCTGGCGTGCCTTGACACGTGCACACGCACAAAAGGTGGCCCTCCGGGACGCTGACCTCCACGCGACCATGGTCACCCACATCTCCGACACCCTCGTCATCATCCTCATCGCCGCCGGTTGCACAAAGACGTACGAGGAAGTCTACCGCATGTTCACCCAAAAGTTTGGCGAGCGCATCTCCAACATCGTCAAGATGGCCTCCCGCCTCAACAAGGCCATGGGCGAGGAGGTCACCTCCGCCGACCTGTGGCCCTTGAATGCAGCCTTGGGCGACAAGTTCGACCGGTCCATCATGGACAACTTTGAGACGCTCGGCGACGACCTCGACGGCCAGACCGTCCTGTGTACCACCGCACTCGGTCTGCAGAGGTCAGAAAAAGTCGTGCAGGGTGACATGGTCGAATTCAAGAACACCACACTCCTCAAGCCCAAGGTAGCGCTCGAATCCGTAGCCGACGCTCTGGAGCAGGATGAAGCATGATTCACTTTTTGTCAATTCGTTATGGGCAGAAGACGACGTTGTTACCTAGGGCATCATCTTATTATATTTACCATCCTTTGACTCCCGTCGATTAATAAATTATCCGATGACAATGCGTCGTGGTAACAGAAAGCGAGGTGTAGCGATGGGTCACAGCAACTGCAAAATCCATGTCCAGTCCATGACGTCTGTCGTGTCTCTCGTCAGCGTACATGCAGAGCCATGAAGCACACTCATACCAGGTGCTCGCATGCGTGTCCACCGACGGGGCATCATCGCCAGCCGCTTCCCTGTCAGAGGCAGGCACAGTCTTCTCCCACTCCTTGAGCGCCACCTCGAACGATTCCCAAACAGATTGACCGAGATGCACGCCCCCTGCCTCTCTATCGTCTGGTAGAGACCCATCCGTCTCCTTCTGGTCTTCGCTCGTGCCGTCGGGCGTAGGTATCCGCACGCGCACCACCGCACATTCGCGATACAACCCGCCCGCCTTCAAAACCTCTGCCGGTGCATGCTCGGCGGAAGCCGCAGGCGTGGGCGTACTCTTGAACGGCGTCGGAAGAAAGAGGACGTGCAAGATCGACTGTACCGTCGCCGTCCGCGATTTGGTCGTCAGTCTCCAAAGTGGCTGCGCGACGAGATAGCTGGATCGAAACCGTTCATCGCCAGCAGCAAACAAAAAAGGTGCCGCGAGAGGAACCACTCACATGACCGTCCCGAGAATGGACCGTCGCCCCTGAGCGCTGTTCGCCTTGAGCAGGGTGGCGATCGTGTCTGCACGACTGATTCCAGGGCAGACCGACACGGCGACGATGTTCGACTTTTGGACCTTGTCGCTCACCACCCGGACCGTCGTCTCGTCCGTCTTGGGTACCTGGCCCCCAGACGGGAGGGCATCCAGGACGCGCTGCAGATGGTGCATGAAGACGATCGTTTCCAGAGACCGCCGACCTTCCTGCTTGAACAGCGGCGCGGTCGGCGGAACCGTCTCTGTCAGCGAATACGTCGTGGACGCGGCCGCGTAAAACGGGTTGACGACGTTGATGATGCGGATGTCACGTTCCACCGGGGCGACCAGCAGGACGGGCAAAAGCAACGTCACCATCAAAAACGTGGCCAGCGAGGTCGCCCGTCGACGTTTGGCCAGTTCCACAGGGTCGTCAGAGGCCAGGAATGAGCCTATGGGCTGGTACTCGTGCGCAAAGACGATCGCATCCAGCCGGGTGTCCTTGCCCGTGATGAACTTGGTACAAAACGAGCGGACGGATGCGGACGAGGACAGGTCGCACGCCTCTGCATAGATGTGCTCGTTCTTGGTCGAGGCGCGCAAGAGGTCGATGAGAATGTCTACTTCCGGGTGGTCGACCGGTTTCGGGGAGAGGGCAATGATATGTGCGCCCCGTCGGGCCAGATTCTGGATCAGCGTGAGCCCGAGCGGGGTGAATCCGCCCTGGGGAACTGGCATGAAAAGACTGCGCGGGAGAAAAAGACGGACAGAAAACCCACAGTGACGAGAACGACGCGCGCATGCATGTCGCGCTCCCGGTCTGTCGTACGTCCTTGTGCAAAGGCGTGAACGATGACGATCGCAAGGACGGATATGAAGGCATGCACATAGTATGACGAGGGCAGCAAAGTGTTGGCCACCGCACCGAGTATCCTGAGGACCATGGTGACTGCAGCGTGCAGTCCTAGCCAGCCTCCTGAGCGCTTTGCGTTGGAGAGGACCGAAGTGGTGCTAACGTGCGCGGGAGAGTGCTGTGGAGTGTGCGATCATTTGGCCAAGTCGCGTCCCCTCCGAAAGACCTGCACGTCCATGTCGCTCAAAGTCCCCAAAGCCAGCAACATCCAGCTTTTCAAGGATGGCTACAAGGTGTGCGCGCACACGGATTGCCAGCGCCAACTGACCCGATCGATGTCGTCGTCTCGTAGCATCTGCAAGGCCTCGAGGATGCCGTCCTGCGCAACATCCAGGCCGTCTGGGAGCTATCAGACCTCGTACGGACCAGCTTTGGACCCAACGGTGCGTTGCCTCTCCCCGGTCGTTCTCGCTCGCCCCACCAAATCGCAATCGAGGTCGAAACAAACTGTTGATCAACCACCTCGGTCGATTGTTCGTCACGTCCGACGCCGCGACCATCCTCAAGGAGGTCGAGGTCGTCCATCCCGCCGCAAAGCTGCTCGTGATGGCATCGCAGGCCCAAGAATCCGAGGTCCGTCTGTCCGTCCGTTTGATCTCCGCTTCGTGCCAGCAGACGGCCCGCTCGACTGTGCATAGATGGGCGATGCGACCAACACCGTGATCATCTTTGCCGGGGAACTGCTCAAAAAAGCCGAACATCTCCTCATCATGGGCCTCCATCCGAGCGAAATCATCAAAGGGTACGAGCTCGCGTGCGCAAAGGCGCTCGCCGAGCTGGAGAGTACGTCGCCCCGTTCCAGAGGACGCGTGATCGGACCCCGCTGACCAGTCCCAAGATCTGTCGACGTCCAGCCTCCCTTTGCCATTCACGCAAGCGTCCCTCGTGGAGGCGCTCAAGCCCACCATCGCGTCGAAACAGTACGGGTTCGAGGACCCCCTCTCCGCACTCGTCGCGGAAGCGGCCCTCGCAGTCATGCCAAACAATCCCAAAAACTTCAACGTGGACAACGTCCGCGTCGTCAAAATCATGGGCGGAAGCCTCTCCGGCAGCCGAGTCGTCCAAGGCATGGTGTTCGGTCGCGAACCAGAAGGTATCGTCAAAAAGGTCACCAAGGCCAAGGTCGCCGTCTTCACGTCCGCGCTCGACATTGCACAGACCGAGACCAAGGGCACGGTCCTCATCAAGAACGCGGACGAGATGCTCAACTTTACGCGCGACGAGGAGAAACACGTCGAAAAGGTTCGTCCCGTCCTTGGATCCCCCCACTCGCATGTTGTTTTACCTCGCGTGGTGTTAGATCTTCAAAGAGATCGCGGACTCGGGCGTTCAAGTCATCATCGCCGGATCCTCCGTCGGCGAACTCGCACTCCACTACCTCGACCGGTTCGGCATCGCCGTCCTCAAGGTCCTCTCCAAGTTTGACCTCCGCCGCGTGTGCCGCGTCGTCAACGCCACCCCGCTCGCACGCATCGGCGCACCCACCCCCGACGAAGCCGGCCACGTCGACGTGTTCGAGACGACCGAGATCGGCGGCGACCGCGTCACCGTGCTCCGACAACTCACCGAACACGAACGCACGCACGACCCCGCGTCGTCGTCGTCGCGCGGGCGACGGACGGAAAAGACGCGCACGGCGACCATCGTCCTGCGTGGCGCGACGGCCAACCGGCTGGACGACCTCGAGCGCGCGATCGACGACGGCGTCAACGTCATCAAGGCGCTCCTCAAGGACCCGCGACTCGTCCCGGGCGCGGGCGCTACGGAGCTCGAGCTCGGGAAACGCGTCGACGCGTACGGGAGCGGGCTCAAGGGTCTTGCGCAGCATGCCGTGAAGCGCTACGCGACTGCGCTCGAGGTCGTGCCTCGGACGCTCGCAGAGAACGCGCTCGGTGGCGCAGAGGGCAACGAGGTGCTCAGTCGGCTGTGGGCAAAGCACGAACAAAAGGGCGGGGAGGCCTGGGGTGTCGACGTCGAGGTGAGCCCCAATCCCGCGTTTGCCCCGACTGGACACTGACAACAGACAGGCTGAACGGGACGGCACACTGATAGCAACCGATTACAAAATCCTCGACTCGCTGGCCGCCAAATCGTGGGCTCTCAAACTCGGGACGGAAGCAGCGGTTTCAGTGCTAAGCGTGGACAGCATTATTATGAGCAAGCCCGCCGGCGGACCAAAAGTGCCTCAACAGGCGGGCAACTGGGATGAGGATGACTAGGAAGGTATCATGTTTACTCGACGGGGCAAACTTGGGCTAGAGTGCAGTACAATAATAAATTTTTGTGCCAGTTCCGACTAATGAATGATGGACCAACAATAATTAAAAAAAAGGAGGGGTGGAGAGGATCTAGTAAGAACCAGGGGAAAAGCCGTGTGTAGGATTGTACATGTCCGTGATAAATGCGCCGCAGACTAACAAGGAGAGGGAAAAAGAGAGTGAGAGTGAGACCGAAACGAAGAGTAACACTACACCAATGTCCGTTAATGCAGAAAAAAAGATGCCTCACATAACGAGCGCCATCGTCGACTTTCCTTTTTCATTCTTCGTCCCCGGCGTGTGTCGATTGGGACGGCGGAATGTCTTCTTCCTCTTCTTCCTCTAGGATCGGCGCTTCTACATCGTCTTCTTCTCCGTCATTTTCTGCCTCGTAATCCTCGTCAAATATGACATGGAACTGTGTTTCCGAGTCAGTATCGCACTTGTACCCCGCCCTTGACGCAGCGACGTACGTGAGTTATAAGAGCCTTGACGAGCTTGTGCGTATATCCCATGTTGGCGAGGATGAGGCCAAAGTCGTTTTGGGGCGCTCGCAGCAGGTTCGGACTAAACACGATGGCCAGGGCTTCTGCCGTCATGTGATTCTGTTCCTCAAAGTCTGTCACTCTGGACACACATCCATCAGATCACGTTTCCCCCCTGTCAAAGAAAGACGTACTTGTCGAGATGTTCAGCGACGCGCTTCAGTAGATCAAAGTTGGCTCGCGGCAGCGCATGAACGACACTTCGGATGCTCGACAATCGTCCTTGAAGATTCTCAACCTCTGTTGTGTCCGACACAGCGAGTCAGACGGGAAAACGTGGAGAGAGCATCAACGTACTGATGGCCTCGATGACAGCATAGTACGCCAACGAGGGAAACAAGGGCTCCGGCAACAGTCTGAACCACGACTTGATCAAGTCGCCGATCGCGTAGACGTCCGTGTTCTCAGTAATAGGTATTTCTCCCCTGTTGAATGCATCGCGGAGCGCATTGATTTCAGAGGTGGCCCCTGCAATACGGTCTAGGGAACCCGTTCGCATCAGAGACAGCACGGGCGGAAAGAGGAGACTTACAAATTCCAACTTCGCTCAGCCCGCGAGCCTCGACTTCGGCCAGGCAGCTCGCCATAATCGATGGGATCGTGCCAGGCAGGACATCCGCTCCGTCTGCTTCACGTTCGAGGAGGAACTGAAGTTCTACACCAAAGACTATGTATGACCACGTCCCATCAGCACCGACCTCGCCACGAGACCGAGAGCAACGATAACCCACCAGCAGCAGGGTCCCGGGATGTCGACGGCCCCCCGACGGGATCGATAATATGGTCTGAAAGCTGAGGCTTGGGGGAGCTGCCGAGGTACGTCAGACGTCGTTTCGCAGCCACCTTGGACACGTTCGTGATCGTGTCGACCCATTTCGTCATCTCCTGCCTCGAAAAGGCCTGCAGCAAGTACTGCTCTCCCTCTTCCGTGTCCAGCTGGAACATGTACGACCGTTCATTGTTGATAAAGTGGGCCACTTTGGCACCCACGATGGAGAGCACCAGCGACGGCTTTCCCGACGGCGCAAAGTCAAGGTCTGCAGGGGACCTTTTCGTCGACAAGGTGTGGTCCGTAAATGCGCTCGAAATGGGTCGCATCAATTGAAAGAACGCGGACGAATAGCTCTTCTTCATGCGATGCTGTTTCTGGGCCTGCGTCATCGGTTTCCGGGGCCGCATCATCACCTTGTTCAGATACTCGTCTCGCCGCTCCAATCGCAGCTGCTCCTGCTTCTTGTCTTTGCTGAGCCGGTCGTACAGGTACTTGTCTCGTTTGTTCTTTTCATGCTGGAGCGAGACGAGGCGTTGGAATGGTCGGATAACCTTTTTGGCAGAAGAACTGTTGGTCTGGGCCTGAAGCGCTTCTCGTTGCGCTTCCTCCTTGATGCTACGGAAATCAAAATGAACGCCGCCCACTTCCTTTTCGATATTATTGAGGCGCTCAAAGTCCTGTCGGTCGACGTCTTCCCTAGAACGACCGTGCTTGCCGAGCAGCGACGGCGTGTCGAGTATAATGTTGCACAAGTGTCTTTAAAAAAGACTTGTCAGCATCGTTGCGTACATGGACGACCATTTTAAAAAAAATCCTGACCTACGCTTGTCCAGGTTAATAATGGACTGTGGATCCTCCGGGGACACCATGACGGCATTCGGTATACTAACAATCTCGAGTATGCGTTCCAGAAGCCAGCTAATATCGACGATCAGCGGATCTCCGTACGACTTCTTCGGAACCGTCGGTCGCGATAGCAAAGCGCCGAGGCTGTCGCAGTGCACGCCGCGGATGTTGGCCAAGTTCTGCCACGGTCGCTGATGCATCCGACTCTCAGGGCTGATGATGGCCGCCGTGAGGACGGCCTCGACAAACGATCGTACCACGGGGCGCTCGTGGGGTTCCGCAACGCCAGTGCCACTCTCGAGGCTCCGCAGACGTGTGATCTCTATCGCTCGCAGACACAAGTCCATGTGAGCCTGCCGGGTCCGAATACCAAGCTTCGGTCCCGCAAGCTTCGAGATGATCCACTTGCGAAGAATGTTGTACGCCCGTATACAGCTCCGAACGCTTGGCGGAAGGAGACGGTAAACGGAATCCTGCGAGTCGCACACCATCGATGATGGTTCGACCTCCAAGAGATGCGAATATATCGTCTGAATGTCGACGTCATCCAAGAAGCTGGTCTCTCGTGCAGAGAACCAGCCCGTCCGGTCAGCGCTTTGTACTTCAAGTAGATCAGCAGTAGTAAACAGATCCTGTGATATACAAACATCGATCAACCACTCGTCATGCCGACGAGAAAAAAAATACGCACTTCTTCCGAGACATTACTGAAAGCAGCAAAACCCATAGCATTCAAGTTCTCCACCAAATCTTCAGCAGTAATCCGATCAAGATCAGGAGCCTGATTCCCAAAGCTTCGATTTTGGGAGCTCATGCCTGAGGAGCGAAGGATGGGCGGAGCAAGCGCTGGAGGACGCATGGTGTAGGATATAAACGTCGCCAGAGTGTCCTTTCGCGCAACTTCCAACTCATCCCAGGCTTGGGCAAGCTCCGTGTCGTCGTCTGCCGGAGGGCAGTCGGGCACCGAACGATCCAAGGGCGCCTCCAAAAAGGTCCGCACCAACTCGTAGAGCTGGATCTCGTCCAAACAGTCCTGTGCACCCCCACCGTCGGTAATCCATTCTTTTACCGCCCCAAGTATTTCAGAGCGGTAGTGCACAACATGGATCGGCGCGTTCGTGGACGTGTTGTTCGAGGGTCGACTTCCTACGAACCGTTTGCGCAACAGCTACACCCTCGTAAGTTTCCAGGAAAAATGTGCCAATCTGTTTTTAGACAAACGACCAAGCTCACCTCGAAGAATACGATCGGTGTCACGAAACTGCGAAACACGTTCCACCACACCCGCGCGAACTCGAAGTGATCGACGACCAAGTCTCTGGTGTTGCCATCACGCAAGGACGTCTCCCCGTTGTCATCCGCAACCGCAACCGAAACGCCCTTGAGACCGTGAATGAGTACGTTGACCAACCTATCCAGAGTCCCGGCTTGCACGAGCACTCGGATGGGTCGTTCGGTACATATCTCTGTCACGATGGAGTGACTGACACGCTGGGATATGGCAGGCAGAGAATTCCTTCGTTGCATGCTGCTCTTGCGTTCAAGCCCCTGGGAGGAGCTCGGTTTCACTCGGATAGACGGCGTACGAACGATCGCTCTATCACTTCCCGACGCCTCGATTGCGGAACTGGGTGGGCGAGACGGAGTACGCGATGCTGGCCGCGATGTGGCATCCTTGTCTGGACGAGCGACGAGGAGGAGCTCCCCGTCATACACTGGAATGGCAGTCCCACCAAGATCGACATCTCCAATCTTGAACAGTTTGTCCTTGCTCGTCGAGGCATCGTTCTTACCAAACGTTCGTAGAGAGGCTTCGAGGTTGCGCAGTTGTTGGAGCTCATCCACACTGAGCTTCGTCGGCCCGCTCTCGAGACGGCCCCTCCATACCTGACTCCGGTCGATAAGGGAGACAGTGGGTAAAGGTTCGATGAAAAGGAGGGGAACGAGGGGATGACAATATGTCTGAGAAGGCGCAGTGGTCTGATGCCAGAAAAACGGCTCAAACAGTCCTTTCCGCCTTGCCTCGGCAGCCAAGGAAAGAGACATGAATTGTTCGACCCTAGGGTTGACATGAATGTCCGCCCAACGCCATGTTTCGAACGACGTACCGCTGGAATTTCGAGGCCAACGCACTCTGCATACCTTTGCCTTTGGACAAGTCTTCCCAAAGCGACATGAGTTTGACAATGTCCTGAGAAAGCGAGGCAGTGTCGACGGGTATCCTGGAACAAAGCGCAAAACGCGTCCTGAGACCCTCAAACGCGTCCCTGGCCTTGAGAAGTGGCCCGGTGGCCCAGTATTCGTCCATCTCGTTCCGCGCATGGTCCAACTCGAAGCGCAGCTGTTCTTTTGTGTCACCACCCCAGGTGGTCAACGTTGGCTCCTTCGCAGTGGCCACGTGCCCGCCGTTCTCGGGATAAATCCACGATTCGACAGCGATGACACTCTGCCTGTCAGCACGCTTCCAAGCCTTTATCAGCCTCGCTACAGGGCGAGAGCACAATGCAGTCGATATCGCCTTCCAGGAACATTCGTCGCCCGCGATGCGGCAGAGTTCGGCAACCCTGGCCCAAATCGAAATAACTTCGGAGCGCGAATGCGTGCGAGACGCTCGTTCTTGGTGAGAATTGTTAGACGAGTCCGAGCCAAGTATCTGCATCAAAAGCAGTCGCGTGAGCCAGTGGGGATGATCGTCGCTACCAAAAAACTTGGACGAAAGAGGCAACTCCGTCTGGACCGTATCAGTATCCTCGGAGACACGAGGGGACGTGTCCGCGCCAAGGACGTGGTCCGCGGTCAGATTGTTGGGGAGTTCCTGGAACGCACGTCGATGAAACGTTTGGAGACTGAAGGCGATCACGTGAGGATCGAGTAGCGAAAGAACCTCGCGAGAGAAGCCGTCTTGCGCGAGCATCGCCCAGATTTTTGGCGGACGTTCTGCTGTGTCGGCAAATGGAAGCTGTGGACGCTGCTGTCGATGATTGAGCGGCTTTCCGGAAGAAGTGGGTGGAACACCTGGTGTTTCCAGCGCTCCTATCAGGGAAGCCATCTTGCTGTCCTGAGGTCTCGGTGAGAATGTTCCAAGATTCGGAGAAACAGTGTTGGTTCCGTCTATCTGAGGGCTTCCAACGTCTGGGTTCGGTGATGGTGCATATATTGCCTGGGTAGAAACAGACTTGGGCACACCGCCATTTGTGGTGCAATGATTAACACTAAAGTCGGGAAGAACGCTGGACGTGAATTCTTGCCAGCCGGATTCGTCGGACGGGGCACCATGATATCTGATGTATTCCTGCGCCATCCAAGCTACCCTGGAACGTTCGGTCTCTTTAGCGTCCTCCTGCGCTCCATTAATTAGATTAGAAGAAAGGCGAGTGAATTCGTTCTCAAACTTGGACCGATCCACGAAGGAAGGCAAGCAGAGGATGATGGCCGAGGAGAAATCCTTCCATTCGGGCCTTTTTCCATCTAGGAAGCGATCCGCCGATTTGGGGTCCTCGTCCGTGGTGGGAGCGAGGAACGTCGTCGCGAAGACAGCTTCGTGGACGAGTGCTTCGAAAGTTCCCTTGACGATGTGCGCTTCACAGACGACCAGCTCTGGATGTGTCCTTCTCCCCCAATATGCGCGCTTCTTCCTTCCGACAGACCCGAGACCGTCTTCTCTCCCCCTGCCTGACCTGCCGACGTCCTCGGGGACATCCAACTCGGCAACGACCTCGTCCTCGAGGCTGGGTGGCACGACCCCAGTGGGAAACAAGTCCTTGATGGCAGCGCTCCTATCGCTCGGCGGCTTATAAAAGTAGAGCTTTGACCCTTTGAGCTCGGCCTTGAACGGTTTCCAGCCCTTTGCCAACGGGGAATTGCCTGCTGTGCTATAACGTCTCTGATAGGCTTGTATCATCGGTGCGGCGTCCAAAAGACGGTTGATGAATCCGGTGTTGTAAGTGATCTGAGACGTGCGCCTCGAGGTGGTGCCTTCGCTCGCTCTCGAGTCGTCGGTGGAGGTGGGTGGCGCGAGTAATGAAGGATTGGGTTGGTTTACGGAAGCTTGCGCAACCAGGTTGGGCGCCGAGTGTTTGTGAGAGGGGCCGGCGAGACTAAAAGGGAAAACGCCACGGTTGGTCGACGTGCCCAAAGGCTTGTCGGTATCGAGATACTTGATCGAGTCTCCGGACCCCTTTCTTTTGGGACTGTTGGGAGAGAGACCGAGTTTGGAAGCAGAGAGTTTTGTGGGTAACCTTGGCGCAAAGGAGTGAACTCGGGCGTTTGGCGTGGGTGGGGAATCGTCTTGGAAAACGAAACCGTCTGAGGTGGGAGAGGAGACGGAGATGGAGATGTTGTGCTCGTTGGCAATAGGCGCGTCTTCGGGAGGGCTGCTCGACATGTGGACCATGGTGGAGGGAGAAGACGACAACAATGGGCTTGCGGGGATGGCATTGTTGGCGGAAGAGGCGGGATGGAGAGTAGCGCTGCTGTTGCTTCTGTTGCGATACTCTTGGATCCTGTGCTGGAAGGAGGTGTCGACGGTGGCATGAGACAGATCGGGGAAACACCTGAGGTCGTCCGCGGATCTGGACCAAGTTTTGTGGGATATACTGCGAAGGTCGCCAAGGCCAGTGTCAGCGTCGGAAGGTTGCTGAGAGGTGGATGGGTATGTTGAAGCGAGTTCGAGAGAATTTTTCCGTTTAGAGGAGAGTTCCGTAGTGGGTCTGTGCAGGATGATGTCAGTGAGCGGCGACGTAATGATGTCGGACATAAGACTCTGCACGCGACTGGATAGAGAGGACGGATCCAGGGAAGGACGTACCTGGCAGGATCGACCGACTGGGGTTCCGAGTGGAACGACGAGCCCAGGATTGGACGAGGGTCGGTGGGTCTGGATATTTTTGGCCGCCTGATGGAGCTGGTGCTCGTCCTAGGCTCGGGGGCGATGGAGATGGAGCGCGGGTCCGATGTCTTGCGGGCGAACCATTTTGAGGGCCTGGAGAGGAAATGGGAGATGCCCGAGGGAGAGGTGGAGCGTGCCTGGGGGAAGGCGACGTTGGCGGGGGAGGAAGGGGTGGAGGAGAAGAAGGTGGCGTCTTGTGGGCTCAAGGTGTTGTAGGACGGGGGGGCGCGACGTGGCACCATTGGGGATGGGGTGAGGGGAAGGCGACGAGCAAAGGACGGGGTGGATGGAGGAGTGGGAGAGACGTGCGACAGCGTAGGAGCCTGTCGGGGGAGCGTTCACGCAGCGGACATGAAACAAGCCAGAAGGGACCGCACGCAGCAGCGTTTTAGGCAATGTGGCGTACGCTAGACAAAGATAACGGGTTGCGTGCAGCCTCGACGCTCATCCCACTCCTCGCTCCCATACACGTGATAATATCTGCTCATTCGCACAACGCCATACACGACGGTCACACTACCCCGTTCTTGACAGAGAGCCAAGTGTCTCTGGCAGAGATGTCGTTCCACCACCTGGCCGAGTCAGCACCGACCCGCACGACCAGCTCGTGAGGCCCTCACCTTTCCACGTTGCGCCTTTCTGTAAGCACATGCCCCAGGTTCACAGTGAAGAGCAAGCTTCCATACGGCAAGTGCTGGAGGTCTGCCAGGGTCAAGGTCTGCGAGCGCGTGAGCAATGGTCAGACAGCCGACGTGATCGTCTACGCACGTTGCCACCCAGGTACTTTTGCTTGCTGAGGATGATATCGTACACGTCGAGGTTATCCTCGAGCTTCTTGAGGTACTCGGCAGCCCTGGCGTCGTCTGTCTTGAGACCACGGCGCCTTTGATACAATCGGTCGATCATCCTGTGCTCACGCGGATGAACGCGCATACATACTGTTTGAACACCTTCTCGAACGCCAAAGGTGCGACGTGGGCATTAAAGTTGGATATCTCGACCGAGGACGCTTGTTCGAACAAGGCCTCCTCCTTGGGGTCCGTGGGGATAAGGCCCGGAGTACCCTGGTTGGGATACTTCTTGATCAGATAACGCGCGATGGCTCGCGACTCGTAGAGGATGAATCCATCGTCGTCCTTGCAATCCCGGCGTCAGTCTCTGCACCGCACACGACGTGGTACAGCGTACGATGTATGGAACCTGGCCGAATGGTTGGAACGCGCGATAGCTGGGTGCCTTGTGTTCGCCCTTGGCGAGATCGATGTGTATAAACTCGTACGGGATCTCCTTTTCCTTGAAGATCAAGGCGACCAGACGGGTGCAGGTGGAGTGAGGGTAGCCGTAGAGCTTGACGACCATGGTTGCGGTGACAAGACCGGTGGGGGTCTGGTGTCTATATATACCTATCCACGGCCGTGTCAGGAACCGCCCAGCTGACGAATGCGCGATCTAGCCTGGCCTGCGGGGGCAGAACGATCCCCTTCTACAGCGCAGGCTGTGTCTCCGCTGACTGAGACACCGATTTCCTGCCGATGTGTGGAGGAGCCATCGAGACAGTGGCAGTCCGCCATCAAGCGGGAAATGGGTGACCGGAAAACAAACCCATTCGACGACCAGAAAAGACTGCTCGTCCGCCCACAGCTTTCCGGGGCCATCGCGGCGTTTGCCAGATCTTGTCCTGGCTGCGATGGGCGTCAACGGAACTTTACGCATCATGCTTGTTTCAAGTCCTAAACGTGAGCATCCCCCTCTGTTTGAGGCCCCAAGCCCGCGCCTTTGAAGTTCTGTTGGGTGCTAGCAATCAGCCCGTAGACGCCGCGGTGTGCTGGTTACCATCATCACGGGCAACAAAAAAATCTGTCCTCCGATTGGCAGCGCTGGCGTGCTGTAAATACGATGAGAACCGCGCCCACTTCTAGCCACGGCCAACATGCACTTAGTAAGACTCCTCACGCCCGCGGGGAGTATAAATTCCCAAGACGTTCGTTTCCACCCGGCCTCCTCTCCAACTTATCCCGACACCTTTGTGCAGCCGTTTGTCTCAGCTGCGCAGACAACTAGGTGTGTACTGGCCTTGCCTAAAGTACGACTCACAGCATGTCTTCATCGATTCTTCAATATGGCCGCAGAATGCCCCACCTCTCCAGTGAGTCGTATGTCGCATATTGTTCCTTGTATGCCCTGTGAGCGCAACATTGTGTGGATCGCCCAGACGCTCTAAGTAGTAAACGTGCGTTTACAAGGTAAGCCCTTATGAGATTTGGGTGACCTTACGTTCAGTGCGAGACAAGATATTCTTCGATCGTTTGAACGTCATTCTCACGCAAACCACCAGATGACACACGCTTCTCAGGACACATCCTGTCCTCTCTAGAGCGGAGTTGGTCGCGCCGTGTGAAGCAAGGCGGTAGGCTGCCCCAGACCTGTTATAGTTTCGTAACAGTCAGCAAGACACGGAAGTCGCAAGTTCCCACCTACGTTGCTTGGAACTGGTGCCGAGACGGATGGTACTCGTCCAGCGGATCTTCCAACCCGTTCGCTGCCTCGCTCAACATTGATTCCTCTCACTGGTGCGACAGATATCACACACCTTGTGCGTACTTCCACCACTGTCTCAGGTCTAGGTCTAGTCTCCCTCGGTATCAATGGTAAGTCCTCTGGCGTCTAATGGGACGCGTCGTGACCGCCATGAGGATGCCACGGGCCTGTGATCAACATGATGTCGACTTCCCGATGCCGTCTCCAACTAACGTGAGTGATCCTTCCATCCATGTCGCCTCGCAGCGCTCCCCGATGCCCGCAGCGACTCGGGTTGCGGCGCGCTTTGTCACCCACAAGTCTACCGCTTCCCGTCGTCGGACAAAGGGGCACGGTGAATGTCAACGTCGAGCTTGTCGGATGATCGTCTACATGATACACGCCCTGCGAGTTTGCGTGATCGATCAAGGTCGGGAACTCGGGGTTCTCGACGAACAGACGAATGAAAGCTATCCTGTCTTCTGGGAGAGGACTCCCTGCCATCCTAATGACCTCGCGCTGCGTCCTCGGGTGTCTGCAGTCGTTCCCTCCGACGTCGATGGCGACCTGTAGATGACCAGAGACCGGACTTTTGCATGGTGGTATATTTGACAAGACGGACGAGCTCGCGTCAAAGTCCGTGGCATTGGCGAGTGGCTCGCTACATTGAGAGGCCATTGGAACTTTTAAAAGTGCTGCCCAGAGTGCCCAAATTCTCAGCGCACATGACGTGTGCTTGCTTCAGCCGATATCATACATACCATAGTCAGAACACGTCGTTTCTATAGCTAGCATAGAAATACAAATAACTCGATCTAGCGTGTCAAGGATCCATTCTACATCGTACAGGTCATAAGAGAGTCAACTGCATCACGAGCCCGACGGGAAGAGTACGGCCATCTCTGCAGACACGATCCCAAATCCAGCCGCCGTCATCGCCAACAGTGGCAAGAGGTTCCAAAAGGCAAAGTCCCGTTGTCTGATCTGAACCCCCTTTTGACGCAGGATGGCCTGCCACAGGAGGCCAGCCAGCGAGGCCGAGAACGTGAAGCTGACGGCGCCAATGTTGGATGCGATGGCGAGCGCGACGGCAGCTGTGCGATCGACATCATACGAGAGGCTGGCCGCGCGGACGACTTTCGTAAGGAGGATCGTGGCACCAATGCTGGTGCCAGAGACGGGATGGCGCCAAGGACACCGATCAACCAGACCGTCAAGTGCACTTGGTCATGAGACGCCCGGAGGAGCCAAGTGGCAAAGATGTTCACCTATCCCTGGTGCGTGAGCGCCTCGATGAGGATTAACTGGGAAAACGCATTTCTCGGGCTGAGTGATCCCGACAGCCGTTTGGGAGGGTACCCACTGGCATCAAGGGGTAGTGAGGGTGGCAAGCGCCACCGGGGACGAACGGCAGTGGACGTGGACACTGGAGGTCTTCCGACTGCTGCGGGCCCCCTGGCTAGTCACCATGATGCGGAAGTTGTGAGGGATTGAACGCCATCCAGCACACCCCACGACGACCACCCCAATTTTCATTGAGCAGGCACGACAAACACCACCAAAGGATAAATATGCATTGCATACATACATGGGACGAAGAAGGTATCATGAAGAAGCAGGTATCAAGCACACGTGGGTCATCCGCCTAAACACCAGGAAGCATGTGGACATCGAGTCCTTGGGAAGCACACGGAAACCACATCACGTTCGCACATCGGTGGGATCATTGCAAGGGAAAGTCACTGCCCCTGTTATCCGTGCAACTCGTGCACCTCCCTCGTATGCTTTCGCAGCGTATCTCTCCGGGAGAAGGACCTCTGGCACCACTCACACGAAAACGACTGGCGGAGATGGGCTGCAATGTGTCGCCGGAACCCGTCTCTTCGGTAGCGCCCATCGCAGAGCCCGGCCGGGGTGTACCACAGACAGACCAGCGGGCGTCCGGCGGGTCCTTGTATATCATGTGCAAGGCCCGTGTGGGTCACGAGGTCGTTGAAACTCGCAGAAATGTGGCCACAAAGCATCCCGTCTGGCGAGAGCCACTGGCAGACATTGTGGTTTTCTGACGCAGCGGCTCTACAAAACGTGGTCAGCAAAAAAAAAAACAGGGACAGGATGACAATCGTACCCAGTCGCGGGAGGTTGTGGAGACATTTGGCTGGCTTGTGTATGAGAGCGTGTGTCTACCATTGCGCGTGAGCTCGAGCCACGAACAAGGAAATGCCGAAATACCTCCGTGAAAGACGATAATGGAGGGAGCGGGAGGCCTTAGCGTAGGCCGTCAGTGATAACTAGACTAAGCCACATCATCATTATTCACCTTTCGCGATCATCCATATCTTGGAGGTTTCCACTCTTCCTTGGGCCTTCCGTAGTGGACGGATTTGGAAGAGCCAATAGTGGTACTGTCTCTGGTACGGACACACCGCTAGTAGGTGGACCGGGAAGAAGCAATTGTCCTTTCTTTCGAGTGAGACACAGCAATTGTGGTTCGTTTTCCGGCACGAACGAACCTACTTGGCTTGATGATGTCTCAGAACTAAACGCGCTGCGAAGGGCCCGGGATGGCGGGCAATCGCTCAACAATCGTCGCACAGAAAGAAGTATGGTATTTGTTCCTGGTCGTTCCTGAGATGGTGCCCAGCAACCCTGAACAAAGTTCCAGTGTGAGTCTTCCATTGTCCGAGACTCTGGTCGAGCGGGTTTGTGACCCCGATCCAAGAGTACGACAACGGCTATGTCTTCACGAACTTCAGACCACGGTATTTTTCCAGATAACACCTAGAAGGAGATCAGAATGAGCTTGACGTCTGTATCAAGTGGGCTCCCCTCAAGAGCAACACATCCAAAAGAATATATATCACTCTTCGTTGTCCTATTAAACATCTTGCTAGGATCAATTTGCTCTGGGGCAATCCAGCGCAAGGATCCTGGTCGAGCTGTAGATCTCTCGAGGTAAGTCGGTGCTCCTGGAATATTACCCGCCAAGGAAGCATATCCAAAGTCAGTTAAACGCGCGGTATACTCTCCATCGAGGAGAACATTATTCTATATCACATTTAGACGAGAAAGCCATTGATAGTACTAATCCCACGTACGGAGTTCAAGTCACCATGGACAAATGGAAAAGAATGTACTACATTTTGTCGTCTCTTTAGGTGTGCGGGAACAATTACTGCGACTCACAATAGTCTAGTCCTTTCGCAATATCGAGCAACTTGCGCGAAATCGGAGTGAGTGTATGACAGGGAATTAGAGATGGAGTGAACGCACAATCTGAAGTCGATGTGTCGCATTCAGTTTGCTGTCATGGGTTGATAAGAATTTGTGAAGGGACTCGTTGGGCATCCACAATGAAACCAGCGACATGGCACCACTCATTCCAAAGCCATATGCGACGCCCAGAAATGGAACAATGTTCTCATGATTCAGCCTCCTCCAGATTCCGAGCTCTCGGCGGAGCATCTGAAAGGTCATTCAAACCCAATTTGTTGATCGAAAGGAATGAATTACCTTGATAGATCTATCTTCCATATCTCCATCAAGCGTGGAGTTAAAGCGCAACGCCTTCACTGCAACCTGACAGCAAGTAAATAACAGAGAACATGAATCATGGGTCACATGCCAACCTCCTGTGATGTGGGGCCATTCATGCACCGACATTTGTAGACATCGCCAAAGGCTCCTCCAGCCAAATACCGATCGTCGATTTTGTGGATGTGAGATGTGAGATCCGGTGGCGGTGGAGCACTGGCAAGAAATTGTTGAGTTGTCGACTACAAGCTAAGGGGGGAAGAACTTTAGGAAGATGGATCCTGGATGCTGTTTTTTTTGCTGAGGCGCCTCGCCCATTGGTGTAGAAGCGGAAAATGAGAATGGCGTTTGCAAGCAAAAGGGCAGAAGAGCAAACCTGGAAATTTTCAAAGTTTGCATGCGAATAGCGCCGTATCACGTGTAGCATTACAGCCTCGAGAGGGCCGTGCGGCACCGTGGCGAATGCCACCATGGCAAGAGCCCTTGATCTTGACAGTCACCTCATTGCACGAGCGCTCCCTAGATGAAAAATGAAAGGCAAGCTCATGGAAGTGGCACCAATTCACATCGCGATCCTACACTTGGACCGTTGTCTTTCTAGGTGTTCCCCATGTCGCCGCAGAATGCCCCACCTCTCCAGTGAGTCGTATGTCGCGTATCTGTCCTTGTATGCCCTGTGAGTACAACATTGTCGTGTGGATCGCCCAGACGCCCTAAGTAGTAAACGTGCGTTTGGAAGGTAAGCCCTCATGAGAAAGATTTGGGTGACCTTACATTCATTGCGGGACAAGATATATTCTTCGATCGTTTAAACGTCATTCTAATGCAAACCACCCGATAATACACGCTTCTCAGGACACATCCTGTCCTCTCTAGAGCAAAGTCCTGATATTGGCCGCACTGCGTGAAGCAAGGCGGTAGGTTGCCCTAGACCTGTTATAGTTTCGTAACAGTGAGCAAGACATGGACGTCGTAAGTTGCGGCGACCTGTAGACGACCAGAGACCAGACTTTTGCATGGTGGTATATTCGACAAGACGGACGAGCTCGCGCGAGTCAAAGTCCGTGGCGTTGGCGAGTAGCTCGCGACATTGAGAGGCCATTGGAACTTCCAAAAGTACTGCCCAGAGTGCCCAAATTCTCAGCGTACATGACGTGTACTTGCTTCAGCCGATATCGTACATACCATAGTCAGAACACGTCGTTTCTATAACTAGCATGGAAATACAAGTAACTCGATCCAGCGTGTCAAGGATCGATTCTACACCATACGGGTCATGAGAGAGTCGACTGCATCACGAGCCCGACGGGAAGAGTACGGCCATCTCTGCAGACACGATCCCAAATCCAGCCGCCGTCATCGCCAACAGTGGCAAGAGGTTCCAAAAGGCAAAGTCCCGTTGTCTGATCTGAACCCCCTTTTGACGCAGGATGGCTTGCCACAGGAGGCCAGCCAGCGAGGCCGAGAACGTGAAGCTGACGGCACCAATGTTGGACGCGATGGCGAGCGCGACGGCAGCTGCGCGATCGACATCATGCGAGAGGCTAGCCGCGCGGACGACTTTTGTAAGGAGGATCGTGGCACCAATGTTGGTGCCAGAGAGGTTACACAGGATGACACCGAGGACACCGATCAACCAGACCGTCGGATGCACTTGGTCACGAGACGCCCGGACGAACCAGGTGGCAAAGATGTTCACCCATCCTTGGTGTGTGAGCGCCTCGATAAGAATAAACTGGGAAAACGCAAAGGGCACGAGGGCAAAAGGCAATCGCGGAAGCGCGGTGGCGAACGTCGGGAATCGGTCGTAGAGTCTGGCGTGTAGGTCGTTCATGTATCGACTGAAAACAGACGGTTTGAGACCAGGCTCGGGTCGCAGGTCTGATTTAGAATCAAGCTTCAATGTTTTGGTCCTGGAATCGAGGGCTGCTTCGTCATTAGGGAAAGATTTTGATTGTCCCACGCCGGTGGAACGATGCGAAGGACCCTCTGTTTGCACATCCTGCCCAGTGGACGAACCTGGATTAAATCCTTTTTCTGAAAGCCCATGACCCAACATTGGAACGCCATGGGAGCGTCGATACCAGTCCCAACCAAGATCGAATACGAGTTTGCCAACAGCGAAGGGCAGACAGATCACCCAGACGTCGACCCCAAAGAAACTCACGACGAGACAGAGTATAAGCGTCGCGCCAAGCATGAGACTAGCAACCCAGGCACCAACGGGGTCCAGCAGGGCTGCCCGGGGATCCAGATGGGTGACCCGCGTTAATTTCCGTGGGACTTGCTTGCGGAATTGGAAAGCCAGGGCAGCGAAACAAAAAAGGCTACAGGTGACGAAGGGCAGGATCGTGTACACCGTAAAGGCGGCGTTGTTGACATTAAACCCTTCGCAGATGACCACCTTTGATAAGGAGGCGTGAGCGTGTGATGATTCTGGGCGAGAAACACGTACGTTTGTAATGTTGCCCACGAACAGAACCATACTGGCTGTGTTCGCAGCAGCGAACTCGGCCATGACCCATGCTGTCGGGTCGAGCTTCGCGGCTTCAGTGTAATAGACCAAAAACGCCGTTCCAGACAGGATGATGGGATCATTTCCAAGGAGAATCGTGAGAAAGGTGAGCATGACATAGAAGTAAAGATAGAGCCTCCATCCATTTTGGCCGCCCTTGTTGCTGACCCAAAACGCCGCAGCCCGGAGGGCACCAGTGATGTCGAGAGTTACAGCCATGTAGGCGAGCGAGAGAAACAGTATGAGGATGTTGTAGGGCTTGATGCCTTCTGTGCCTACGATCCCGTTGCGAATGACTGCAGGGTCGATGCATTGAGCGGCCCATAGTATCGCAATGGCGAGGATTGGCGCGGTGGTGAGGTTTAGCGGTATCCGAGGTATAGGATGGGGGGTGGGGATCGAGACTGGATAAATCACGAAGAAGATGGAAATGACGAATGCCACCAAGGTGACGATGGCATGTCCGGAGATCATGACGAGTATCTCTGGTCGGAGAAAAACGGCCAGCAACAGACCAGGTGGAGGCTACAAGGACGAGGACAAGGTGAGAATACGTTCATATGGCCGGGTCGATTCTCGAGGCGAGTGGCGAACCCACTACGATCGACTGGACGTACCGATATAATGAAAACCTGTGTACGATCGGTAAACTGACGAAAGGGTTTGGAATCCAATGGAACACGAAGCGTACGACGGGGAATGGTTTCACGGCGCGTTAAATGTCATTTTTCAGGCCCATCAGGGTGACATTTAGGACTTTGATCGGCTGGCTGGGTTGGTCATCCTGTAACGTAGTCAAGGCCCATTCCCCTGTCCGCTCGGGTCTGAGATTCGCGGCCACTGCCGTCACAGTCGCGTACGGTTTGCTGGGTCGTCGGGTGTCCCACGTCACGCATCACGGCTGCACGTCAAGTCGGGTTTTGCCCATGCACTCTGAGGGTTATCATACCGCTCGCTGAGTCAAGGTTTGGTACCCCAGCAGTCGTGAGAACGACGGTGCTGTCAGCCGGACCGCAATCCGATCTCCGACAGGCACCTCTAGATTGGGTAAGCTTCAAACTCCGTCGGCCGAATTGCCCTCACCTTCGGTCACATGTCACTGGCCCCATGCTCGTGATGCGCACCACTCTTTCCGAGTCGGACTCCCACTCTTGTCGTCCCCCTCGCCATCGTCCCTCGTAAGGCTCACACGCTCACTCCCAACAGATTCTATGTGGGTCACGCCCTCGCCCTCAGCGCCCCATTCCAGCTCGCTGTCACTCTGGGCTCCCCATCCCGCCCTGGCCCTCTCCCTCACACCTCCCTGGCTGCCGGTCGAGGATTGGCACCCAGCATGCTCACAAGCACAGACTGCCAGTATGCATGCTGTCTACGAACAGATCCGCGGTCCCGCCCATGCGTCATGTTATCATTCTCTCCACACAAGCAATGCAGTACACGACGGTTACACTACGCCCCACTCTTGACAGAGAGCCAAGTCTCCCTGCTAGAGATGTCGTTCCACCACCTAGCATTCAGACCAAGTCAGCGCCAACTCGCACAACCAGCTCGCGAGTCCCCCACCTTTCCACGTTACGCCTGTCCGTAAACAGATGCCCGAGGTTTGCAGTGAAGAGCGTGGTTCCTTTTGGCAAGTGTTGGAGGTCTGCAAGGGTCAACGTCTGCGAGCGTGTGAGCAATCGCCGGATCAGAGCATGAGGCGATCGTCTACGCACATTGCCAGCCAGGTACTTTTGCTTGCTGAGGATGATATCGTACACGTCGAGGCTATCCTCGAGCTTCTTGAGGTACTCGGCAGCCCTGGCTTCGTCCGTCCTGTGGTTGCGGTATCTTTGATACAACAAATCAATCATTCTGTGCTTGCGCAGGTGAATGTGCATACACACTGTTTGATGTGGGCGTTAAAGTTGGATACCTCGATCGAGGACGCCTGTTCGAACAAGGCCTCCTCCTTTGGGTTGGTGGGGATAAGGCCCAGAGTGCCTCGGTTGGGGTACTTCTTGATCAGATAACGTGCAATGGCGAGTGACTCGTAGAGGATGAACCCATCGTCGTCCTTGTGATCACGACGTCAGTCTCTGCTCTGCACACGACGTGGTACAGCGTACGATGTATGGAACCTGCCCGAATGGTTGGAACTCGCGGTGGCCAGGCGTCTTGTGTTCGCCCTTGGCGAGATCGATGGGTATAAGCTCGTACTTGATCTCCTTTTCCTTGCAGATCAAGGCGACCAGACGGGTGCAGGTGGAGTGAGGGTAACCGTAGAGCTTGACGACCATGGCTGCAGTGACAGGACTGGAGGGGGTCGAACTGGCGTTTATATATACCTATCCACGGCCATGTCTGTTGGAGTGTAAGTTTCAGGAACCGCCCAACTGACGAATGCGTGATCCGGCGCGGGCAGGGGAACCGACTTCGATACGGCACAGTGCTTTGACTAAGACACTTGATTTTCCCTTGATTTTCTGAGGTGGAAACTAGATAGGCAGACAAGCGACGTCCGAGACCGCCCACCTGGAAGAAAAACAAGTGACGACATCGATAAGTTCCCATCGGCTGCTTCCCTCGCCTCGGATGTAGTAGCCTCACCCACCTGCTCCGTCGCTGGCAGTGTCGCCACATAATGCTCAACAACGTCCAATCTACTCACCTTGCCTATGTGGCCTCTTGTCGATGTGCCCCAACCTGATGTGCATTCCTGGCTCATTTCTATTGGCTTTCGCGGCGAAAGATGCAGCGAAGCTCCGAACGGAGCGTAGACGTCGCGGCCACTGAGTGAGATTTGAAATTCGATGGGTTTCCACTTTGGTGTGCCTTCACTTAGTAAGAGTTCTCACGCCCGCGGGACCTGGCTGCATCCAAAGTACGACTCATTCACATGAATGCACGATGCGTAGTGCCACGGAATGACCACACTTTCTCCAGCCCCAAGTTGTGTTCAGTGACAGCTCGGGTGACTCATACACCCAATCCAGTCGTATTTGCTCTCACCACTGTTCCATGTCTAGCCGCCCTAGGCTTCCACTCGACGGTATCGCTTTCGATGGACTCGATGAGGAACCCTCTGTCGTTTAATGGGACGTGTGGCGATCCAACGGGCCTCTATTTAATGCTATCGACTCCCCGATGTCATCTCCAACCAAGGTGAGTGATCCTTTCGTCTATGTCACCCCGCAGCGCTTCCCAACGCCATGACTCGGCTCGTGGCACACAGTGCTATCCGAAAGTCTGCCGCTTCTCGTCTCAGAGGCATCTCTTGCTTTCCACGAGGGTCGGGACGCCGAGAATACGCACAGAGAGTCTGACTGGGGGAACGGCGTACAAGACACCCAACGCTGGGGGGTACTGGTGGGTACACGGTGCTGGCATCACACGCGCACAGCGGCGAGACGTTAGGGGGCACTCGCTGCTCTCTGCTCTCTCCGTGCACCCGTCTCCGGCCCTTACGTGCGTCCAAGAACGCGAGCGAGATGATAGATCGTACAGACATGTGATTCACCTCGAAACGAGAACACGGAATGAGGCTCGACCACTAGAGGGCAGTCACTGCTTGCCATGCTTTCGTCTAGTTTTTCCATACGCCCGAGATAAAACGCGAGTGAAATATGGCTGAAGGACATGGTCCATGATCTGTGTGCCAGGGGGGACGCTCGGTCTGTAGGGCGCTCCCTGAGGATTATATCTTAGACCCGAACCATGGGGGTTGTGTACAGCATGTGTGGAGGCGGATAAGGGTGGGGACTGAGGCCTGAGGCGCGGTTTCGAGCTTGCGAAAGCTCTCATCCGCTACCCCCGACCGCTGCCCTTCTGAGACCGTTTAGGGTACCGGCGATCGTGGCGCACAGCGGCTGGGGCGCGACCCCGGATAGATTGGCTGCGGTGTGGGTAGAACGAGTGGGGAGGAAGGAGGCCGCTCGGCGAAGCCTATACAAGCGCCAGCGGCACCCACAGGCCGCTTGGGCTGCCATGCAGTCCCCACCAGGTCAAACACTAATTGCATGATAAAGTCTGATGCCTCAGGACATGCATACTATCAAAGTACTTGCACGCCAGTGTGTTCTAACGGTCATTCGTCGTGCCAACCAAGGACCAGACGTTCGAGGACATCAATTGGGGTCCGCAGCATGCGTTTGCGATGTTGCAGCCTCCCCCTTGTCAAAGACCCTGCTTTCTTCCTGCGAAGCGACACTGCAGGCATTTTCCCCTGACTTTGGTTCTTAGGATACCCCTTCATCATGCACAGCATTCGCCCCTCGTTCAAGGTCCGTGGATAACTTCGTCTCCTCACTCCGAACAAACTTGCCGTCCAGCGAGTACTCACGCAAAAACAACGTCAGAATCAGCGCAAATCCAACTATGGGCGTCGACACGATCCATATCGTGCCGATAGCCCATGACCACGCGTGCAGCACAGCATCCCGGAGGGCGACATCCTGACCAGATTGACATAGTTAGCACCCGTCCAGGCTGGGCAGCATTGTCACCTCACAGGAATTAGATGGACACT